>NQII01005776.1:53850-87090 GCA_002778355.1 Clitarchus hookeri
AAACAGTCACCTCACAAACTTGTTCAATTTTTTAAAATATGTTGTACTTATTTTAAAGCTATGCCCCCAATATATTCGTGTTCTACGTTATTAGTAGAGTCGAAATATACCACTTTCTGGAGTTTTTTTTCTTATTTTCAGAAAAGCCCCTAATCTAGAAAATTACCAATTATGTACGTGCGCCAATAGATTAACAAAAAAAAAACAATGGATATAAAATTAACCTCAAAGGAAACTAAAAACCATAATAAAAACAACGGAAGTTCTAAACAGGAGCGCCATAGCGTAGTAACACATCAGACATACAACTGCATATTTGTTCAATTATATCGGAAACATAGTTCCGTATATCCACACCAGAGGTCTCTACGTAGTATAAGTCAACTTTGCTGCAATATTATTTGCGAAGACAAAACCTACAGAATATAAACAATCCATACATCTTTGATGTTTACGTTTCTCGTGGAGGCATGCGCGCGATATTTTTTTTGGGTTATGTACGAAAGAACGAAGCAAACACGCGAAAGTCGAATTTATGGTGTAAGAAACCAATGTACTAAAGCGCGAATTGTACGAAAGTCGAATGCGCGAAAGTAGAGGACTGCCTGTATTCTCCTTTTTCTCTGGAAATGGAAGACAGATAATATAAATTAGGCTACACCCTGAACTGAATAACAAATGAAATATAAAACTAAATAATGCAGCTTTTAAGGAAAGCTGTTCAGAAGAAGTAGCTCTATGGCACATATCTATCATAACGTTTGTACAATGAAGAGACAACATATAGCACCTAGGTCACCATTAACTCGTAGAATTACGATATAAGGAATGAAAGGAATTATTTTATCTGCTGATTTGGCAATATTTACAGGGTTTATGCACTGCTGGAAATTTCAAATTACCATATTTACCCACATACGACCCACATAATTTTTCAAAAAATTAGGCTTTCATAAACAGGATGCGGGTGGTATCATGGTTAGATGCCACTTGAAACAGTTTTGCACGGTGGTATGTGCCAGCGCGTGCTTGCCGGCAACAGTTTGCTCACACAATACCTATATACACGATCAATTTATTATGGTCCTGAAGATGCAAACATAGAGCACTTAACTATTCTCTGTGTAATAATTTATCAATGAAAGGCTACCAAAGAAATTGGGGCGTGCAAAAAAACTTTATGTGGCTAATGGTAATCATTACGGTTGGCAACATCGCTGTATATCATAGCAACATCGAGCACGTGATATGGCGATGCTGCAACACGACCAAAATAAATAAATATTATTTTAGTGTTGGAAATTAAAATGTTTGCCTTTGTATGCAGTTGGTAGCATGGCAGCAACGCAAGGTGTGCGAGTGGCCTCGCTTCCTCCCCTTACACGTCTGGCAAGAGGGGAAATGGTTGCCTAGCAACTATAATGCCGTCCTCACATTCTACGCTCGGTTGTAGTTAGTCCTGGCCAGGCACAATGTCGCTTCCTCCCCTTACATACCTGGCGAGGAGAGGAGAAATGGTTAAAGTGCGATATTATACAAGTTGAAACATACTAAAATTGTAAATTTAACCACGGCCTCGAATGAGGTCAAATTCCTTGCGCGTGAGAAAGTAGAACGGACATGTAAACAGACTGGCCATGGTCACAGCATCACCCTTCTGGCTTTTAACTGCGACATTGCCAATTTGTGTACGCTGTCCCACTTGTCAGCTAACTATGTTCATGCTTTTGCCAGTTGAGCTTTTAGAAACAATGTTGCGGCCGAATATTTTATGTTTTTGAAAAGATAAATTTGGGGCACAGTTTTATAACAAATATAGTACTTTGGATGGGTGTATTTTTCTTTAAAAAAACTTTTTTTCCCCAGCAATCTACTCTGAAAATTAAGGTGCGCGTCTTACTCGGGGGGCGGGTCATACGTGGGCAAATACGGTATGTTTAGCAGAACAATCAAAATTCTTGTAAGTAGTGCTGAATGTTTACTTAAGCAGTACACAAATTATGTAAACAATTTAATGTACACTAGCCCTTTCATGATTAAAGCACACATATACGAGTAACATTTCTGCATCTCTCACCACTCCTGGATACACCTATTCAGCAGTTTCACTGTTATTTTACACAAATCCTAGAAGTAAGAAGGCTACCTGTTCTCCATTTTAAATATCACTATATACTCTGTACCATGTAAGTTGGCCAGATTCTGACAGGTCTGCAAAAGTAGCGCCACTGTTTACATCTGACTACGTATCCTTCCGCCATCAACCGATCGGCCACATGGCAACGATGTTGTTTATTTTCATGCTGTCATCAGCCAATCCCCTTGTCAATGTACTGTTCGTGGGACGGTTAACATTTGCGAGACGACAGTTGTAGCTATTATCACACTTTGAACGTTATAGCTAATATATTCGAGCTGGAAATATGCGATGTCGAATAACGTTAGAATTGTTTAAAAACTATTCATGCGTGTCCCAATTTGTTCGGAAACAAGGAAACATGGTACAAGAACAATATGGCGTATAATTTATGTAGACGAACGATTACCTACCGAATATAAATTACAAGTACTCAAAATCGCTATACACAAAATATATGTTACTTTAAAAATTATGCAGAGCTCGCGAAAAATAAAACTATTGGTATCTGTTTGTAAATGTATTATATAAAGCAAACAAACGCTATTCTCTTCTGGCTTGTAATGCTTCAAAAAGAATTCCACAGATGGCGCACACAACATTTCAGTGCGTGGTCTGAGCCGCATTTTTTTCTCAAGAGGTAGCATCTTTGTAAAGTTGACTGTTGTTCTATTACTGGCGCAGAACAACATGAATTTGAAATATATTTCGTCAAATTATTAGAAAATATAATCCAACAATATTATGCAATATTTCTGTATGCTTTTGGAATTAATATCAAACACATAAGGAAAGCCGGGTTGAAGAGGGGGGGGGGATAAGATGTGAAAAAAGATTTTGAAATTGCGTTTCGTTTGGATACGGATTGTTTTAATGTACCTTTAATTTTGAACACTATACATTTCTACTTTAGCACGAAGTTTAGTTTCTAACACTAAAAACCGCTGTTTTATGACCACGTAAAATAAAATGTATTAATTAATCTAGGAACTCATTCTTATCCACGTATTTCCTGCTTGTCTGATGTGCGCCGGCAGTGCACTCAGAATAGCCAACGTAATATTAATTTTAGTTCCTTCATGCATCAGCTGATACAAGTCTTGTAAATGGCACGTTGTTTGTTTGGAATACGTCAAGTGCCACTCACTGGCTGTCAGAATCTGGCCAACTTATATGAAATGAAGTATATAAATGGCATTGGAAACAAAATTGGAAATATGTACGGAAATGTGTGGTCAAACTTACCAAAGAGAAGGTCGGTGGGTGATTGTGAGCAGCGTGATACCAGCCTTCTTTGCAGACTCGTATATTTCACTCTCCACATCTATGCTCACTGCACTCGTGCATTCATCCAGCAACGCAAACTTTGGCCTGCAACAAGAACATGGACACTGGTTGCCAGAATAGTGCTGAATCAATAAAAGTTATTAAGAAGCATTCATCTTTTTAATTGATAATAATCTGAACAACAATGAACCACAATTATCAGCGAAAGTAACTTACAAAACTTATGTATTAAATGTCTTTAAACTACTTCACTTGTGTGCCATTTAGACAATAATGATCAGCTGTTTGCCATTTCTTTCCTTGTTGAAGAGTAGGCTGTCAAATTTTCTTCAGTAATATTTACATAAATGTTAATTTTTGACTCTGCACCCAACCAAATGTTTCTACTTAGCCTAAAAACACACATAATTTCAGGACTTATAAAAACACCAATGTATCATCATATGAATGTAAGATTTGTCATAAAATCTTAAATATAATAAATATATTATCCCAATAATAAAATACAACAGACAAACTGCAAAAAAAAAAAAAAAAAAAGNACGTAATTGGCTTAGAGCAGCCAATAAAATTTACCATAGCATTAACCTGCTTCAGGAAAATTAAATAATTGCTCCTGTGATAATTTATTAACTATAACAGTGCATAAAATGTAAATATGAGAGCGTTCTATTTTTGCGAACATTTTATATTCTAACCATACCACCCTAATGTAGTGCACTACATACTGCCGATGAAGAGAGAGTGAAAAGAACGGCACACATTTTCGGTACACATGTGGACTGTAAAAGGACAGCCAAATATTATACAAGTTGCCTTTACCTCTAGGTTTGTTGGTACAAAAAATGTACAACTTCAATACTATTTCTGAAAATCTTCATCCTTTGATTTTTATTATTAGTCAAGAATCGGTGATATTGAGGACTCAAAGGAATCAAATTAACCCATCTCTAAAAAAATTATTTCTCTAGGTTCATTAACCAAAACAGTGAGTTAAATGTGGCAACACCGGAAGATTGATTTACAGAGATAACGATACTAAAACCCTTAAAAACACTACTTACTGAACCATGTGGGGTTACACAGTGTTAGCATGTTGGACTCTCATTCAAGTAGACAATGGTTCTATTACTGGTCTGGCCACCCCAACTTTCGTTACACCATGGTTTTACAAACTTGTTCCAAGTGAAGCTGTGATGATCCTTATTACAAGCTACAGCCTCTTCCTCCCCACTTCTTACTGTCTGAGTAACTGGATTTGTCATTGATTATTCCAATGTCAATGAGACTTTAAAAAACTATTTAACGTACGTAGTTTCTACAAATTATCAATATTACTAACCAGTATCGCTAGAAAATCTTTTAGTATCTATGTATATTGCATTTCATTCATATAGGTACACTAAAGTTTGACACACAGTGAGCAACCTACACACTATGTAAACAGTAAATGCTCTCGTTTGCAAAGTATTGTATCAGCTGATGATTTGTTGCGGGATGTATGTTGTTATGTTGGCAATATCAATAATCATCATGGAAGAAAACAGTACACAAAACTGAAGGTTGTAATTCAAAACTTAAATTATACTAACAACATTTGTGGTTTAAATTATGTTTTTAAAGTAATGTACAATTTATTTTTGCTTTATCGACTTGGTTAAAAAGAAGTTTTGTTTAGCAACTATGGTGGAGCATACGGACAGTTACGGTCAGTGAAACCCCATTGTGCATGTGATCAGTTTCCATCACGTCTATGCAGGTACCTTATTGGTGTTACTGAAATAATTGATCGGTAGTTAGTGACTTTTGCATTTAATTTCATTAAGCATAGTTGGTTGTACGGGTGCCTTTGTAGTGAAATGTAATATTATCAACACGTGTATTGCTTGGTCTGCCATTTTCGTTACCGTTACATGTTATGAAGCGCCAACGTGCATTTTCGTTCCACAGTGTATTAGTTTTGTTTCGGAAAATCTGTGAAGTGTCGTATTTACTGAATGATTTTGTGCAAATTATTCTGTATCAGTGGCACACAAACGTTTCCAAAGATTGTCACAGAACGTGGTTCAAGAGTTGCAAATAGGTATTAAGAACCGTAAGTCAAAGTGTTTTGTAAATAATGTATTTTGAAACAGTTATTAGAATGTTTCAAATGTACGTGGCCTATAAAACCATTATTTCAATGGTGTTTTGTAGTGTAAAAATAACACGTTTATTATATATGGAAAATACAAGTGTGAGGTTAACTTCGCCAAAAATATTTACATATAGTCCATTCACAATTTCTTTGGACGTTTTGAAACAAACCATTGAAAAATCACCCTAGGAGTAACACGGCCGCCTATTTTTTTTCTAAATAACTTGTATACAACAAAGTTTTAACACTGTGATTAACATTGAAGTATTATATTTTTGATTAAATGAAACTTTAAGTATCTTTTATAACTTCTGACATTTATTTTGTATTCAATACAAATTAAAAACAGTGAGAGAAGCATGTATTGGCAATGGTTAGTAAGAAATAGTTCACAGATAAAATATTGTTATAACCTAGTTTTTTGGTATACTATTAGTAAATTAAATGTTGCCAATTGAAATATTTAAATTTTTAGGTAGCACTGATGGAAACATATTTCATCATTATTGTTAAAAGTATTAGCACAAAATACGGTGCGTATGCCCTAGTGACATGTTTTTTTTTTCGTCCGAGGAAGAAACTTTAATTGGCCTCAACCATTCTAGCCTCACCACAGCCACGGCCCCTTTCAAGAACAGACATTAAGCCGTACATGCCACAGTGCACCCGTGAAGCCAGGGATTGCAGTGAGCCAGCTGATGCCTCCTGCTGGTCTACAACCCGCTTCACACCATGGCACGGTGTGACGCTACTCCTTCGGCCTTAGCTGACGAGGGGACGCTACCCCTTCGGCCTCAGCTGACGAGGGGAAATGAGCCGCCAGCTTCGCTCGCCTTCGGCCATCTCCGCCGCCAGTACCCCTAATGCTGGCCCTGTGCTCTGGGTATATATAGACGTCGAAGACAACAGTTCAAGGCTGACTAGTGCAGCTCTCTTGCAGGCTGTCACTCTGCCTGGACACGGACCAACGTCATGTTCCACCAGCTGATTCTCCAAAACATTAACTCTGCTTGACGGCGCACCTTCTCCTTCAACTACTAGCTGATCTTCGCAGCTCAGTAGAACGTCACTCTGCCCAGATGCAGTCCGACATCATTGTCACCAACTAGTTACTGCAACTTCTATCCAGAACGTCATGCTGCCCGACAACTTATCAAAGCCACCCGCGCTTCATGGCTACTTCGCTAGCCACGCAAGACGTTCAGCCACGAGTCCGAGTACCATATCCCTGGGGTTACCATCACCAACCGCGCCTCCGCGTCTTCTGAGACTAGGTGTCATGTTGGCTGGCATCCTAGAATCAGCCCTTTAGGCCCTAGTCAGCATACAGACTGGTTATGTGTGTGGACTGTTTCTGCAATAAACAGACATAAACCATGACGCGTAATAGTCTAAGGAGAGGGACGTCATGTCGAAGTGGGGTGCTTTTGTTTCTGCATCAGTCAGTTGTGCAGGTAGGGGGCGGACTGTACTGTGGAGGAGTCTGTATTATGACTCGTCAGTCTCACACTGGTCTCTTATATAACGTAGGGCATGTCTGGCGCCTACTGGGCACAAAGTCTGTGAGAGCGAGGTGATGCCTCCGGGCGTTGGGCACACTGGTTTTGGCTGGCTTACCACTGGTGTCACTTCCCTTCGGCAGTCACTGGCTCTGGCTTGGTGTCNCCCAAGGGGAGAATGTACCCCTGGAGGAGTAGTTCAATGGTGGGATGGGCAGCTCCGGGAACCCTAATCAGGAGGCCAAAGAGATTGGGGGGAGAGTAGCAGAGTGAGGCTCCACTAAATGTGGGGCAGTTTGTGCTCTCTCCCATGGGGACTTGCAGCTGAGGGCTGGGGTAGGTTGATTACTTAGGGGGTGGAAAGATACAAGGATAGCAGCTGTCCTCCGGGCGTTCCTCCTGCTCCCTCGACGGTGAGCGAACGTCATGGACAGGAGACATGGACATGGTGCTACTGTCCACTCTGTAGAAGGCAGCAGGCAACATACCTTTAGCTAGAGTGTACTCCAGAAGTATTGGAAACTGTTGTCAATTAGCTGTCCCTTACCACTCCCTTCGAGGCTGACGCTTACCAGGTTAGGGAAAAAGGCACACGTTCACTACAGAGCAAGGGAAGACAGAAGTTAGCTAGAACACATGTTTTATTCTCTTGAAAATAGAACACGGTGATGCATACTACCTCCTACCTCTACACACTAGGTGTCCAGCGAACTTTGCATTAGAGCAAACCAGGTGAAGTAGACTGTAGGCTTGAGGAGCCTGGCTTGAAGAGCGGACGAGAGCTAACAATTAAGTAGTCGTGAAATCAACTGAACCCTAATTGGGGCTTGTGGTCCTGAAGGGAGCCGGGGCACCACATGTGGTGTATGTGTCGGGTGTGGTGACTCTTAGCGGCAAGTGTCAGGGTTAGCAACGACTCTTTGGTTGCACCGGTAAAGAAGACGACGTTGGCTGAAGAACTGGTAGAAGACTGGAAGGTTGGAGAGTCCTCAGGAGGACTGTGGCTGTGTGTTAGAGGGCCTTAACACAACTGGTGCTAAGGTGATTTATATGAACAACTGGTGTTTCTGCCGGGTGCTTGGCGTTACATTCATGTTACCTGGAGGGTTCCTTCGTGCCACGAGCACTTCTGTAATCTTTGGCCACCACACCTTTGGGTTCAGGTTGGGTGGCGCCACTGCTGCCATCTCTTGGTGGGGTGACGGCAGGGAGGTATCTGCTGCTTGCTTAGGGGCAAACATTGCATGCCAGTGGTTGTTTCTTGGCGAGTTTACAAGCAATGAGGGCGATGATGTGACTTCCTATCATTACTTGGGTGCTGGCCTTGGAGGCAGACAGTCAGGGTTCGACTCCCTTGGGGGCACATGATAATGCTGAGTCAAAATAATAATAATAATGTGTAGGAAGCATCATGCGTCAACCAAGTTGGCTGGCTTATCACTCACAGCTACTATTGTTTCGCAACCTGCTTCCTGCTATTTCCTGTATCATCTACACAAACCTGACACTTTTGAGAAGCAGATACGTGCCACCGCACCTATCCCTTCCATGTCAAAAGGAGCCCTGTCTCTGTGGAGCAGTAGCCCACACTACTGTTGCACCCTTCTGTAAGGGCTTGGGTCTGCTGACTTCCCGCCCAGCCAAGTCACTTGCTGGAGGCCAGTAGTCAGGCCTACCCACCATACCCACCTGCCTACACCTTCATCCATTCAGGCAGTGCTCGCCTCAACGGAAAAAACAAATGCACGCACTACGCACACTCTTTCTCTCTCTTCCCCCCGCAAAATGTTCATTTTTATTCCCCAAAATTTACGCTTTAGTTTTAATTTATTTAAAAAAAAATTCTTCTTGGGGACTGAACACAACATACTTACATATTTTTTCTAAAACTGTATGTTTAATTATGTGAAAAAATAATTATTTATTATGCTAATTCAATGTGAAGAAACAATGGCAATAAATTAACAAAGCTCTGCACTGAGACATGCGCAATGCATTGGCATTACATAATTTTCAATGATTGTTCTAAAATGAAGTTTATAGCTCAATAATTGATTGACTCTATAAATGTTTTTCTCGTCTCACATAAAACTGTTTTTGGGCTCAGAATTTGTCCACTGGCTAAGCTGGTTGTATTTGGGTTTTATTTTGTAGTCCAATCAAATTCTGGAAAAGGTATTTCAATTACACTGTTGCTATTAAACTTCAAACACAAAAAAAAAACTTGTTACTCAGATTTGGAATGTGTACCGCTAGTAGAGGCAGGTACACACCTGTGGTAAAAGAGGCGAGCTATGGCCATGCGCTGCTTCTCTCCACCCGACAGCACATCCTTCCAGTCAGCAGTGACAGTCCAGCCTCCCTCACGCTCCACTATGTGACTCAGGTGCACCAGCTGAAGACATGTCTCGAGGTGCGCCACCGTGCGACCGGAACGCGCCATGTCCTCTACTGTGTGAGGGTAGATCACCTGATCCGCCAGGGACCCCAACGACATGTAAGGCCTGCACAGCACCACACATCTCTATCACTATGCCAGCATGTCATGAAACTGTGGCCTAAAATAAATACATGTTTGTCAGTATAGTTCTGACATAATGTTGGGACCAACATATTGTGTGTGACCAAATGACACTTTCAGAAAACTAATGAATGTACCAGCAACATAACCAAATAAAACTTTTGTCACACTGGACCAATATAAACACAGCAGCACATTTGAATAGGCCAGTCTATATCCAACAGGGCCTTGAATTAAACTACACAGAGCAAGTATACTTAACACATCCACATTAGCAAAGGGGGTGATTTGCTTTAAATCATCATTCTACAGCCCTCACCAAGGTAATGATTAAATCAGAGTGAGTAACTTATACCGCATTAATGTTGAAACAAAAGAAATCTCCACTTTCTAGTACAAGGGGTATAATCAGGTTAAACTCAAGACTCCCACACCCTTTCTCCTTCCACATATGTACTAAACATATAGCACAGAATGTAATTTAAAATATCACATGTGTAAGCCTTATTCGAAAGATTTAGAATCACAATCTCTATCCAGCACTTTCCGAACCAAAATACAAAATGTTTCCCGTTAGATCCTCTCTCACTTCAGACATCCATGATAATGGATATTAGGCCAATGGACTCTTCAGGTAAGATTACCTGAAACACCTGGTCTGTATGTGAGCATCATACCGACTAGTTTATTTAGAAATTGGTGCACAACGGAATGGTTGCCATCTGACCATAGACTCAACTGGATGTGTACATCAGCCACTTCATATAGTGATCAATGTAAAACATGCAACCATTACAGTGGCAGTTATCAGGGCGCATGAACTCCTTAGTCCTGGTTTGAGTGGTGTCCGGTATAGACAGGGTGATGGCTGTGCGACAACAGTTGCACGCCGGCCATATACAAGCACATTCGCTACACAGCCCAAGAGACAAAGTTGGATGAATTTCAAATTATATGTAACAATATTGTGCATTCTTGTATGCACACAGGTAATGAACCATATTAAAACATAATTAATTTACAAACAAAGCTACATAATAATTATAAGTAAATGTTGCATATAGACTAGTGTAATGGTATTCAACAAAAAGTATTTATTCATAATTTTATTTATTTCCTTTTATATTTCTAAAGAATTTTAGTGTGCATTAATGACAGTGAAAATATGTAGAATTTCTATCTGAACTACATTACCCAATTCATTGTACACAAAAATCTGTAAATATTAATAATTACCATAAATTGCATTAGACATAATAGTATTATATATAAAGTTGATAGCAACATTTAAAAAGTAGTGCTTTTGACTGAATAAATCTTACAATTATTCTAACAGATAGCTTGGCGAGTGACGTCGCTACACCGGTTTATACTGGCAGAATCGGCTGATTTTTCACAAACTGTCTCATCCCCCATACGTTTCCGTGTATCAGCACGCACACAGTACAATTAATAATTAGAAATGAAAGAGTATTAAACTGTTTCACAAGCAACTGACTTTGGTAGTGCTATAAGCATTTCTCTTTCACTAAGAAATAATATGGAACTATTTTCAAATAAAGGGTGGAGCGGCATTGTACTCTCATCTAGCCAAGCTCTTAACTCATCAAATAACAAGCAAGCTGTTAGCCAGAAATTATGCATCGTTGACTTGAGAAAGGTCTTGGCTTACTGATATGCACTGTGTATGAGCATTTTCCTCATTGTGCAACCAATCACATTTGTTAACAATGGAGGAGACAGATGTGAATATTATTAGTGAAAGTGATAGTGATACAGTCAGAAACTACTTCAGTAAATAAATAGAGAGAAATATTGTAATATGCACATTCCACTATACACTGCAAAAAAAAAAAAAAAAAAAAAAACAATACTTTCAGTTGTTGTGTGATAGGCCCCTACATATTAAAAAAAAAAAACAGGACGCAGCTTTAGTACACAAAACGTTTCACCTACAAGAACTTCATTACGTGAAAGACGAAATGATAAGATACACAAAAAATTGGTAATGTCTTCTCTAAACGCTGTCTCAATTTCATTATAATACTGGTATGGAAACACATTCCATATGCAAATACTTAACCGTTTCATTATAATGCTGGTATGTAAACACATTCCATTTGCAAATACTCTAACAGTTTTTTAAAAAATAGATTTTAAATTACAAATAAAAAAAAACTAATGGGATTAAATTTATAATGGCTCTGCTAAAGGCAAGCTGTGGTTAATCTCATCAGTATACAGTCTCTTTATTATTTCCCCTTCTCTGCTGTGAATGACTTAGTCGCGTGTCTGCTAGTTACCATTACCTTCTATTTTCAGGCATGTATGTTATCTGCCACCAATGTTTTTCGGATAGCCAATACACAACTGTCGGCTATGCACGCATCTCCTTTCCTCCCACTTTTCTGGCGATCCCACTTCCCCTCGCCGAGACTTACCCAGATAACTGCCGACCATTGTAGTTACCTTATACATAACATCACTACCTGCCAATGACGTCTACTGTTGTTTAATGTAAATTATTTTGTACTTCATGACTTTCTGAATTGGATAATCTTTGATTGTAGCTACAGGTCATGCCCATTGTAAACGTTCATCTTTAATCTTACAATTTTGGGATGGATATGTGTTCCTCCTCTACAATCATTATGCCAAAATGATCAAGGTGACTGAAGATCTGCACCACATAATGAAGCAGAGAACAGAAGTTTTTGTCAAAAGTCTTACTACAAAACTAATACTGTATAGACACCAGAAGGTCACCACCAGAGGTAGGGTCAACACAGGTAAGACAAGAGGCTGATATTACAAGCAACTGGCCACCCTACCCAAGGCCAAACCTGTTGATTCAACCAGCTTGGAAATGACGAGATAAGGGGAATTTGCTTGGAACTTGGTATCATCATTGAATACAATTTGTAACCCAAGGCTCAGTCACGAAAGAATTTTCCTAAGATAATTTTATTTAAATATTAAATCCACTTGTCTATTAGTCGAAATACCAAAAAGTATAGAAAATAAAATTGTACTAATACTGAAACTCATACACTGGATAACATACTGTGTTAAAACAGTTAACAGGCAGCAGTTACTGGGTGCATCTTCGATATGTGAGCACATGTGAGTATGCGCAGTGAAATTATAACTTTCATGACAATTATGGTTTTTCTTCCATTCGCACTAAAACTACACTTCTCAAAGTTTAGCACCACCAGTAATTGGTTGTACGTGGATGTTCACTGGGACAGTTTGTTGCCTCGTCACTTACCCTTAGTGGGATTTGCTGCTGGAGGGTAAGGTCGATGTACTTCCTCCCTTGGACGACGGTGAAGATGTAGTCATCCCTTGAAAGGGATTTTTTTTTTCTGGTGCCTCAGTTGTTGGCTTTGGCCATGTCAATAATTGTGCATTGAGCTTTGGGTGGCCCGCAGGCGAGCAATTGGCGAGTGGGTGCCCTGGTTGGAATGTAAGCTGGTGTTATGTTAAGGGCGCTGACTACCCTGGTAACGATAGCTGGCCGGACGAAGGTAGTTGTCTTCTTCGGCGGCGTAGGTGGTAACGGAGATACTGCACATGGCAGGGTGAGGGCAACCCCAAGACTGCGATACTCGCACTCGTGATAACTGAGAGTAAGCTACAAGGTAGCTGGAAGCACTGGTGCTTCTGTATGCTGATGGGCAGCGAGGTAGTGTCGTGCAGAGCTCTCAACTGAACAGCATAAGACTGATGCGACTTGAAAAAGTCAGGAGTTATTCGGGCAGCATGACCTTCTGCGAAGGCGAGACGTGAAGTCTGGTGGTGCAGCGTGACATCGGGCAAGTGGACTGGCGTGAGAGAGCCTCGAACTGAGGACTACGGGTTCTACTTATACTTGGCTCACAGGGCCAGCGCGGGGGTTGCGGGGTGTGGAGAGAGAGATGTGAAGGAGAGAAGAGAGTAATTGAGAGTGGCGGAGACTTCCTCTCACGCACCAGGCGCTGGAGGAGTAAGCGGCGACGTGATGCGAAGCAGGTTGCAGCGCAGTAGGCAGCAACAGCTGGGAAAACCACCCTGGCTTGGAAGGCGCCCTGTGGTGTGTACGGTGTAACAGCTCTTCTTAGGAGGGGGCCGCGGCTGTGGCAAGGCTAGATGAGTGAATGACATCGCTCATAAAAAATAACTTCGAAAGCATTGAGTTTGACTACAATAATTGTAGTTTATAAAATAGATAATGTTTTGCACAAGGAATTAAAAATTTATGTATTTTTAAATATTATATGCATTTGTGTAAGATATTAAAGATTTGTAACAAATTTTCTCATTACACTCGAAACCTAGATAACAGCCTAATGTGAAAAAAAATACTGTTTGCAGTTATGAAATTAATGCAGAAATAAAATTTTCTGCTTTGGCTACATTTCTTACACTTATAAGCTACTACCCACCTTCAATATTAAATAAAAAAAAGTGTCTTGCATATCTATAAAAAAATATTGGAAAACAAAAGGCAAATGAAAATGTTGAAGTACAGCACATTTTTTTTGCAGCTAAAGTAAACAAATTAAAACGTTAAAAATTCAGTCTTTTAAAATTATTTTTTTATTTCGTCGCGCGCGACACTACAAATGCTTTTGCGGCTGTGGTTGACAGACAGTTTCCGGGATCCATCATGATTTTCGAATCGTTATGTTTTGCTGTGAAGAAACGTAATGTATACTGCGATGAGGAAAACAGACTACTGACAATCGTAACTACGCTGAACGCTGTGACATCATAACCGAAGAGAAACGGTGTATGGCACTCCTTCAAAACACTTGCTAGAATGTCGTTGGCCAACGAACTAAACCGTCACTCTTTGATCGATCATTGCAATGAGAGGTGTTCAGAATCACCACCCAAGATTCAATTCCTGACTGAATTGCTCCCAGTGTTTGCACGTAGCCAATGATGCTGGTGACAGGTTCACTTGGGGTGCTCCTGTTTCCCCTACCCTTGCAGTCCATTGCTGCTCTCTCCTCATCTCACTTCTATGGATACTAAAGACCTTATTAAATATGCCCCAAATTTTCCAACACAGTCGTACACAGTTTCCGATCCAGAATGTAGAACGTACTGTCACGAATACCGCACCTCTGTGGGATGTAGAACATGTCGGAGGTGGGTGGCTTGGTCAGCTCGCCACTGTACACAGGCCACAGCCCGCTGAGGATGCGGAACAGCGACGACTTGCCGCAGCCGTTGGGGCCGGTGATGAGGAGGTGCGTGCCCGGCTCCACTCGTAGCGTCACATCCGGACATACTACATCGCAGTTTGGTGTCACTATCGGCACATTCACCAGCGAGATGATGCAGTCGTCTGTCTCCTTCACCATCCCTGGACAATGCACACTAAGATCACAACTCTGTGTGTATTGTGAACATTATGCAAATCCTGTGTGGTTGCTTATGTACTTGCATAATTCTAACACAATGGTTATTTTTACTTGTACATTACAAATAAATACTTCTTTTTAGTTTCCAGTAGCTAAATTGTTTCTCTGAAAGGCAGGATTATTAATATCGATAAAATTTTAGAAACTGACTAAATAGGCAAATGCACATTTTGAACAATTATAATTGATGACCTTAGATCTGTAAAATAGGTGATGATGGAGTTGTTACGCAACCCTCGCTTAAGCCCATATTGCCTCAATTTCACAGCCAAATGCTGTCACAATATAAGTGCACAAGTTCTCCAACAATACCTGCAAAATTATTTGACCCTATTATTAAGTTTTTCTTAGTCAAAAGTAAATTATGATATCTTTGTTACAATAAACTATATGAATAATTATCAATGTTGTTGCTGGGTATGATGATAGATTTATTGCAGCAAATTCTGCTGTACTGCATCATTTAGAGAGTAGCACCTGGGTCACTCATGCACAAGGACAATTTTACATAAGGCAACACTAAACATAATATTCGAAATTCCATGCTCAAAGAGCATTTTCATAATCTTTTCCCTAATGTGCAGTGGCTACCTGATGATTGTTTAACATACACTAAGCTAAACAAACACCATGCCACCTTCCTAATGCATGTTCTTCCATAGGTTGGAGTCAATTTGTTACAGCCGTTTGTGATTAATTAAACACTGCTTAGTATCTTCTTCATACACAATATGTACCTTTGTCACAAACAAAAAATTAACACCGACTTTGACATGATGACCTGTATTCATTTGGCCAAAAAAGTGTTGCCCAGTAACTGTACGAAATAGGTATGTACAAATGTTAAATAAATGGCACGATATAGGCTACTAGGCTACCAATATTACCTATAGAGACGGATGCACAAGTTGCATTACTTTTCATAATTAGCTGCAAAAATTAGTGGTTATTGACAAATAAAAATATGCAAAGGGATTTTTTTTAAAGTTTATTTTCAAAAGTGGTTAATTAACAATGAATAAGCAACAGACCCTTGTTTTCACATGATCTATGGCTCAGGGTTAAGGTCCTATACTTCAAAATAATCTTTTGTAAATCACTTTGGGCAAGTTGCCAATTGTATGTAACTTATACTTAAAACACTTACAATGCCAGTTATGGGTTGTTTGTTTTAAATAAACTTAAAAATTTTTTATCAATGGCACATTCTGTATTTAATCAAAACAAGAAATTTACTAAATACATAAATTCTGTGCATATGTTCAGCAGTGCTGGTACAGATGGTATAAAGAGGACATCTACACAAACAGCTAGAAAAGTAGTAGGTGCTATGCCCACATATAAACTGTACCTTGTAATATTGCTGCGTCGTAAATTTTCTGTTTTTTGTTATTATGCATGCTTTACAGTGAGTTGTTTCTGTTTTTAATTTGTTGCACTCTGATCTTGGTGTTACTGAGTAGCAGATCATAGGCACTGTGTGGAGAGGAGTCTAAGGGCTGGAGGAGCCCTTTTCAGCAGTGAGCATGTAGAGAAGAACATAGGATAAGTATGGCTTAGCTGCCAGCTAGTTTATGCAAGTTCAGGGACTCAAATCAGCATAGGTTTTTAATGCTCAGTATTTGTTAAGACCTCAGCTTTTGTTTCAAGTTTTCAATAGTTGAAGTTTAAGTTGAAGTTTAAGTATTTCTTACAATGTATGTCAGTAAAGTTCTTGATTTAAAAACTGATTTAATGATGTTTTCATTTCAGTATGTTTGCCTGACCATAGTGGTTAATTGATGTTATATTTTAGTTTCTTTCGGTATGAGACAATCATATGAATGAGTACCAGAGTTTTGGAATTTATAAGTCTCGGCAGAAGATTCCCATTTGTTGCTGAAGATTTTTGTTTATTGTAAGCCATACTTGCCATGTTATTTTTTTCTGGTTTGAAATTCTGAAAAAATAATGATTTGTATTGAGTTTTTTTTAGTAAATTGGTTTAGGTCAAGTAGAGTAGTTAGGTTTCTTGCCGACCTAAATGGCATGTGGTGGACGCCCCCAGATTTTTAAGAAGCGATAGTTGAGTAAAATTAAGTTTCAATAAGTTCTCCAGACACCTTCCCCTCTTTCCTTTCTTTCCCCAGCCTCTCCCTCTCCCCACTCTCTCCTTTTTTCCATGGCCAGGTCACTCCAGGATTTTCACATATTGGAATTGTGTCAGACGATGCCGCTGGTTGGCGGGTTTTCTCAGGGATCTCCCATTTCCCCCACCCTTGCATTCTGGCGCTGCTCCATTCTCACCTCATTTCACATTCATTGGCTCTCAAGACCTCGTTGTTAGAAGCCACCAAAATATCTCAACTCAATTCCCTCCTTTACTCCCCTAGTCTCCTCCTTCCCCTCCATACATGCGCTTCCTGTCCTTTAGCTGTGTGCCAGTTTCCTGCTCTTTTTCTCTCTCACCTCTTTCTCCTCTCACTCTCTTTTCTCTCTCTCCCCCCTCCCCTATATACTAATTTCCTCATAATTACATAAATACTTTTTACCATCCAGATGTCATAGTTCAGTTGTTTTGCACATGTAAATTAAATTTTGAAAGTCTGGTGGAAGCTTTATTTCCATCCCAACCCACACAGTCCTACCAAGCAGAGCCAGCTGGACCAGTAACTATTTATAACTTACCCTTAGGCACAGGCTGGCCATCCCGGAACTCAAGCCGGAATGCACTGCCCTTAGACTTGTGGTGTTTGTTCTCGGAGTTGCTGACCAGAGTGCGGTGGTACTTGCCGCGACTGACATCCTCAAACACATCCAGCATTTCTCCAACTCTCCACGTGTAGCCTGCCAGCTCTACTATTTCCTATAACATACATTATAAACACTGTAGCTCAAACAGCATGACAGAACAAACTACAGACTATAAAAACACAAACTGGTGGTTTCAGTCCATTTGTATGGCAAAATCTTAAAATAACACAAATAGTCTTGAGTGGTAGAGTAACACTGGTAATCGCTATTGGGATGGATGCAAAAGGATCATTCAACAGCTGCACGAATGGGTCAAAAATGATAATGAACAATAGATAGCAATGAAAACGAGAGTGTGGACCAAATATACAAAGTATAAAATGAAAAAAATTATAGATTAAACATCATAAAAAATATTTTTCCTGTAAATATGTACAAATCAGAACTGTTTTAATTTATTCTTAAGATGTACTATGGCATAGTCATTTCATAATTATGTTATGTGATTTGATTAAAATGCACGTTGCAGGTAGTATTCCCTGGATTTGGAAATTCAGGAGTACATTTTAATATTACTGTAAAATTATTCAGTGAGGATTTTAAATGGTCTTCATAGCGTACTGACCTCACGGCCTTCCTTTTCTTTTTGTATATGCATGTAATATACTACAAGATACTTCTCCTTATTACAAAACGTAAACACGTGGAGTTGAATGTTATTAGTTCTCAAATAGGTGTTACAGTACCTTGTAGGAAGACATGAGCCGCTCAACTGCATCCGCGCCGGAAACCAGCAAGTTCCGCGCAGTTGTGAAGTACTGTGTCCTGTCACTAACGCCACCATCCACAGCACCATCATTGTCTGGAGCAATCATGCAGTAATCAGTTTGTGGCAGGTCACATGAGCCAAATACCCTATTTCAATAATGTATAATACCAACAGTATAGCACAGAAATGTGTTATATATAACGAAAATTATCTACATACTGACCGAACTAAATTTTAAACCGTAGTAACAATACAAAAATCTTACATCCTCAGGTACTGTACCTTTGATGTCACAGAAAGTATCTCTCAGGTTATTAAAGGACATAATGAATTTTCATTTAACAAATTACACATACAAAAATGCACAGTATATTTTAGTTTTATTTAAATGATCTTCCTAAATTTAAAACCATTCTTTCAGACAGCTGTATAACATTGTTGCAACTTCACAGGACAGGAAATGGAAAACTAAAAAAGACGAATTACTGAAAATGTTTTCTGTACTGCAGCTGCACTCGTTCCTTTGGGAAGCCACTGCAGATTGGCTAGGTAGGTGATGGAACGAGATATCAACAGTACACTGAAAGGTGTTAAAAAAAATGGGGAGGGGGGAGGCAAAGAAAGAATATTTTTATAAGACTTAAATCTTGAGCTGCATTTTTTTTGTGACCTGCATTCTGTCTGCCTTTACCCCACCTCCTACCCACAGCTACAGAAGAAAGCAATTATCTCCTCTTCCCCACCCCTCTTCAGGCAAGTTGAAGATGCTTCTCTCAAAGAAGGGTGATATTGGAAAATCTTCCTGTTTGTATACTGGAAGTGAGCTTAGGAACAAGAACTACACACTTAGCTGCCTGAAATGATGGAAGATGAGCCACTTTGTCTATGATGTTGCAATCTAGGAGCCTTTAAGAGGATGGTAGAAGATTCCGAGAAAAAGTGGGTCATTGCCCCCCATTTACAACTACTATGTGCATACTTCTTTTTCCAAGGGTGGGTAGCCATCAGATATCAATGATGATGACCTTTGTGACATCTAGACGAAAACAAGCTGGTCACAAAGGTAAGATTGACTGTTATATAGAAAGACATTCAAGAAAAAAAATATATATGTGAAAAAAATGAAACTTTAAAATGATACCGGAGACACCTTTTACACTGTTCTAAAGTTAAGATGCTCCAGACTGTGCAATATAAATTATGTAAGCAAGAAAATGACAGAAGCGGGAATGATGCAGTAAAGTTTCGTTGTACTCCAAAAATTTATTAATTTTCATAATTCTGTATGAAGTTTTATCAGTATTACATACCTGTATCATACTATACTGTAAACAATAAACACCTCAAATATTTTACTTGACACACAATGAAAGAAAATGCAACAGCTGTAATATAGAATGGGAAAGGAAACTCAAGCAATATAACTCAGAATTAAAACCTAAAACTTTCCAAATGTGTCTCACGTATGTTAACAATGTCAAATAAAGAACCTCAACATTTTATCAGACATGGTGTAGAAAAATAAAGTGACATACTTATCTGGAAACTGCAGAATGGCACTACCATAGTTCAAAATTTATACAGTCGTAAGCAGTAATGATTTTTTAGAGCATCTGGCCACTGATGTCTCAAATACTCTTATTTACATAAAGTATTAGTATCCTTTCTCTTAAAAATTTCTGGCATATTAATGTGGCAAATCCTGACAGTTAAATCTGTTTCAATGGTGAATGATTCATCAGCAATCAGACAGTCCACAAGATCACTGATTCTAGTTGGAGAGCAACTGATGTTCACCTGAGATGCGAGAGCTGGTGAGAATAGGCAAAGAGACCATGATCATGCCCGTCCCGCTCCACACGTACTTCATGAGGAACTGCTCCAGCATGACATACCATAGCCGTTGGGAGAAGATCAAGTTCATCTGCGACACCAGTGACAAGTACGCCTTCTGCAGGTGGCTCAGCTCCACCTGGCAAACACAAGCACATGTTTTATTCACCCTCCCTACAATTTTTTACACACTGCACAAAAAATACCCAACGGCACTACAATTAAAATTTCATAATGCTTCAACAAACATCACTATATATTACTGCTGACTTATGAGGCAATGGTTGTCACTTTAACTTTTCACAGATGTGCTTTGGTTCAGATTCCTGGCAGGGTCACCTCATGTGGTATATGGTAAAACCTGCCATGGGCTGGCAGGTTTTCCAAGACTTTCCAGTTTCCCCACACATACTTACATTCCATTGCTTCTCCATCTTAGTAATTCACTCTGTCACACTTTAGAGAGCATATATTTGTACATGTCCCTTCTTGAAAGCCTGTCATCCAATACGTGTAACACCCACCCTAGGGCACACCCTTCATCCACATTATTATTGTTACAATTATTATTGCTGTTGCCTTTCACATTATCATCAATAACCATCTTGTAATAAGTCATCATTATCATCATCCCCCATTAGTCATCATCATCATCATGCCCCATCAGTCATCATCTCTCATCAGTCAGTCATCATCATCATCTCTCATCAGTCAGTCATCATCAATCATCATCTCTCCTCATCAGTCAGTCATCATCATCATCATCTCTCCTCATCAGTCAGTCATCATCATCATCTCTCCTCATCAGTCAGTCATCATCATCATCTATCCACATTAGTCAGTCATCATAATCGTCCCCTCTACAGTCATAATCATCCCCTCAACAGTCATCATCCCACCATCAATTGTCACCATCCCACCATCAATCATCATCATCATCCCATCACCAATTTATTATCATCACACCATCATCATGATCATCCCATCACCAATCATTATCCTTACACCATCAATCGTCATCCCATCACCAATTATCTCATCACAAATCGTCATCATCCCATGACAATCATAATCCCACTATCAATCATCATCCCATCGACAATTATAATCCTACTATCAATCATCATCCCATCAACAATCATAATCCCACTATCAATCAGTATCCAATTGACAATCATCATCATCCCTTCAACAATCATAATCGGCCCATCGACCATCACCATCTCCTCATAAATTATTCCCATCATCATAAATCACCCTCACCACCCTTATCATCACCATAATCACCTACCTTCATCCTCTTCATCATTATCACCACTTTCTATCATCATCGTCGTCATCATCATAACCAATGTTATCATCGTCATAGTCGTAGTCACTGTCACTTAATAGGTGTTACCCACACTCTATGAGACACCCTCCACACATATAATTAATATTACTACCGTTATTATTACTGCTGTACATGAAAGGGGAAATAAAAGCACCCAAAGAAAACCTACATCGACCAACTGTAATGTTCGCTGTGTTTCCCACATTTAAAGATTGGAAGAGGCTCCACCTGGAAAAGAACCCAGTGTATTGTAGTGGGAGATGATTTCTTTCTTTGAACACTACATTACCACAGCCCTTGGGTGCATGGATGGCCAGCAGTGAACACATCACCAAATACTACTTTACTGTACAATGATTTCTGGAATAACACAATATGATAACCGTAGACACTGGTTTAATGACACTGACCTGGTGACCACCATAGAAGGCTATTTCCTCAGCATTGGTAATTATTCTCGAGTGTATGTTGCGCAAGAATGCTTTCCGGCTGGCCTCTTCCGCAACAAGTGAACCAAACTTTGGAGATAATCCCTTCAGTGTTTGTCCTGTGACTGCAATCACAATTGTCGCCAGTAGCGGGCCTGCAAATGTACATCACAGGATAAGTAAACAAATGAGTTTATACAACCATTATTTAATATAACATAATACAACATTTCACTGCTCATTTGAAAAATATTCAAACAGAAGATGTAGCAATTAAGAAGTAATGTAGATGAAGGTAGTTTACAAAAAGTAGTTATAACTGCACACCAGTTTTATTATAAGTATTACTAATAGTCAAAATCTGTTTCTCAATCCTTACAACTTTACTAGTGGGAAATGTGAATCCAGGCTAGGATCCAAACAGTTAAATTCCATCATTCACTTCCCCAGTCAGTTAAAATTTTTGACTTGAACTGTTTGCATATTCTGGCACACCTTTATAAAGTGCAACAACTCAACAGAGGACAATGGATTCAACCAATTTAATCCGCTTAAAAACTAACCTTCGTTACAAATAGGGACACTGAAAGAATATCGATACTTTTTGGTATCAAGTACTTTTCCTTTTGATACCGATACTTTTGTACTCAATATTTTTTATTCAATACTTCTCTGGTATTAGTATTTTTTGGCCAGAATAGTATTGTATTGTTTCGAATAATTCCTCATGTGTCGGCTTTGGAAATACAGCATATAAAACAATTAATTACAATTTTAAAACCACTAGAATATGTAATTAAGGAATTATCTGAGAGCACTATGTTACTATCAGTAAAATTATACCCATTGTAAACTGCTTAGGAGCACTGACGACAGCAATGTGACAGAACAAGTTAAAGACGAGATTACATATCAGATAAATCGCAGATTTTTCCATATTGAAGATAATAATTTTAATGCAATTTCCTGCTTGCTCGATCCCAGATTAAAAAATATACACTTCCAACACCCCAAAGCTTGTGCTACAGCAATACCTTCAATAAGATGTTTATCAACAAATGTTATCCTTGCCACCAGTAGTAGCAGTAGTGGCCCAGACAGTGATTCTTCTGTGGAACCAGTATACGATTTTTGGAGTCATCACAAGACCTTAGCACACACGAAACAAAAAAGCAAAAGCGGTTCGTCTGTAAATAAGAATAAGGCTCCTTTAGCTAAAAAGGATGAAATGAGCCTTTGTTTGGCGACACCAGTCGCTCCATTGTCCACTAATCCTTTAGAGCAATAGCAATGGGAAGATATGAAAGTTGTGTTCCCTCATTTATACGAATTAGCAATTGAGTATCTTACAATTCCAGCGACGTCTGTTCCTTCAGAACGTTTGTTTTCGAAGGCAGGATTTACCATGTCGAAAACCAGGAACAGGCTGTCGCCAAAACGTTTGGCCAAATTACGGTTTTTGAGTGATTGTACAGACGAAGAATGGGAGGTTTGATTTATAAGTAGTTGTTTCTCTGTGCAATCGCACAAAATAAAAAATGACAATAATTAACAAACCTAATTTGTAATTAAAACAAATCATTTAATAAAAAAATGTTGATTAATTCATGTGTTTTATTCTGTCGATACCTTAGGGTATCAATCTTTTTGTTTCGATACTTTTAATGCGATAATACTCATGAGTACAATATCAATACTTTTGATTCGATACCGTGTCCATAGTTACACAATACAAACTGGAAATGCGCCCTTAACCCTCAACCATCAATTAGAAGCACAGCAACTTAATTGATTAAATTACAAAGCTAATGCTCTAAACTGACAATTCTTACTGTCATCATGTGTGGATATGCTTAAATTATACTAACAAAAGAATAGGCTTGTGTCTTGAAAACCAAGTCACGCATATAAACAATTTACAGCATTAAAACAAAATCACTTTAAACTATTGGGGATGTCAAATAAACTGTTTTTAGTGAGCAATAAAGACAAATAAAAAAACTTAACTGAATACCTGAACAATACTAAATAATACACAATATAACTTAATAACACAGATTGTTACGAGTGGCAGAGGGTGTAAAAGTATAACGTTCATGTTTTAAGTCTTGGTGAGAACCTTCTGAATGAGCTTCTAGAAACAAAGTTTCAAAGTGCTAGAAAAAAAATGCTGGCAGAACAATGGATGTTGGTTCACAGTGATACAAGAAACTAATACTTTGCTAGCACAAATTAACAGATGCCTTATTAAGCCACTACAAGAATTAAAACTTTTTCAAGGATGACCAGATATGTAATTTTCAAATACTTGGCCACGAAGCATTTTTTCACTGCTGTAAGACAAAAGTTCTGTATGCTCGCCACTGCAGTTTTTCTGCTAAATTCCATGATTAAAATTATATCACGACTGAAGTTTTTAATTATGTAACTTACAGAACTTCGTAGAGAATTGGGTACTCTATGTCTCAAACTAGTTACAAGTTGCAATTAACCGAATTTAGAAAACACAATACACTTCAAAATAAAATATTTAAAGTTAGCAAAAGTACACCTGGCACATTTTTTACAGTTACAATTTTGGAGAAGTAGCACGAGTTCTCACAGCATTTTACATTAACCTAATGACTATATTTCACTCTGATATGTCACCCTCAAAGATTATCAATGCTGAAGTCTTCATAAGAACATACCAATACCGTAGTGGTTAAGAGACTTGAGCCACGTATACCATATACAAAAATCCTTCTTAGTATTTGCACCGATTACACATCAGCAATTGCCCTAAGATATATGTATTTTAAGGCTGATCAATGCTTTGTCTCAAATCCAGAGTTGCATCATTTCATTCATAATTCCAGATGCAAGTACGCATTTCTTTCGCAGATCGCATCAACCTATGTTTTTCTATAATATACAGTCACTCTACATTAAATATGCTGCCATCACTCACAATTAGCTACCACAAAAGCACTGCAGTCCACAAACTAAAATATTATCAATGGAGGTAAAAAGAAGTTTTATCGATCACAACAAAATAAATTACGAACAAACATCATAAACTCGGAAAAATTGTAGAATCTAAAAAAATGGATGATAATTTCGTTTCTAATAACATTATTTTCAGTGTATTAGTGTACAGGATTAACAAACAAAATATTTTTTCCTTAGAAAAAAAAAAATCAAACCTGAAACCTTACTCATTGTGACTCTGAACGGTGCGAGTAGCTAGCAGCCTCAACGACGCATTTTACATAAATATGAAAAGCTTACAGAGTTTGAAGACAGCGAACTGTCTTGATTACAGTGTCAGGGCGATTGTTCTGTGGGATTTCCCGCCACCTGTTTCGCTGCGATCAAACTGTGCGGCAGAATTGCTGGCAGTGGGAACATGAGGGCAAATACATATTTGATGAGGAAGCACATACAAGCCAAGAAGGCTCTGGCCAATCAAGGATGATAAGAAGAAAAGGACGTTTTGTCGTTCGACAGAAGCGACCTCAACCAGCACTGTCTTTTTCCATCATCCAAAGACATGCAGCAGCATCAATAATGGTCCCTGGTTTTACCCGAAAATACCGCAAGGCGACTTTCAGAAGAATACTTGCATTCTCGATGTCCCTTACGCCATCTTCCATTGACACCTTGACAACTGCATCATCATTTGCAGTTTTGTCGTAACCAGGAGGTATAAATGTCGTAACCATGTGACATCGATGGTTTTATCATATGGCATGGACGACAGGTCACATGGGCAGCAGAGGAATGGCAATGCATCGTCTTAAGTGGCGAATCAGATTTCTTCCGGGCATGGATGACAACCGTTCTCTAGTATGGATGGACATTGGCTAGCACAAAATTCCGGACTTCAGTGTTCAGAGACACACTGCCACAACAGGTGGTATCATGATGTGAGGAGCATTCTCTTATGATCCTCGGGGTCTTCCCTGATAGTGATCATGGGAATACTAGCAAAAAAGCAGTACTTCAGTAGATTCTATGGCCTCCTATACTTGACTAACGAGCATTTCTTTACAGTATAATGCTCACCCACATACAGCACGATTTCCTAAGACAAACTGTAAAAAATTTGCGGCCGAAGACGGGAGCAAGCTCCCGTCTTCAGCTGCCGCAAATCTGGTAATTTACTTTTCCTAGTGATGTATGTGAACCTAATATTAGCATGGTTATAATAAATGAATAATGCTAAAATAATAATATAACATCATCCAAGATGGCCGTCGTCTCAAGAATCCTTCGATAGAGAACTGAGTTCGAGCTTTGGAACTATATAAACCATTAATTCGTACTTTGACTAAATATTTACGACTACATCTTAAACGGATCGGGAATTACGATCAACTATGCTTATAAGTTCGCATAAGGCTTAAATTACTATTTGTAGTTTATATCGTATTTGGGAAAACTCTGAGATAACCCTCCCATCTTCGAATGCAAGGGGGTGAAGTTTAACATGCCCTCATTCCGCTGCGTCACCACGGCACCCTGTGAATGCAAGAGCATGAAGTATGGTAGAGGGAAGACTGGGAGAAAATCCTCATGTATCCTCAATCCTCATTGCCCAAAAATGAGTAATTTAGAAACATTGTGGGATCGTTGAAAAAATAATATTTTTGAACAATTTTTGGGAAATTAGGGAAAAAGGGAAATTTTAACGTTTTGACGGAAAAGGGGACATTTCGAGGGGAAAATGGCATATTTCGTGGGAAAAACGGGAAAAAACGGCGGCGGAATGCAAGAGCATGACGTCATCGGCTGACGCGGGAGATGCCTGCTGGCTCCCCGCTCCCCTGCCAGATGCCAGGTGATTTAGAACCGGCCATTTCTATCTACTACGATACAATCATATATTCTGGATTGAAACCATATATTTTTTATTTTTAAAATAAATTACATAAGCACACAATAAACATAAGTATCATTCATTTTACATCTTACACAACGACCTTTTGCTGTCGTTCCCCACTAAATTCTTCAATTTTTCGATCACCAATCCAAAAAACACAATATACGTAAGTATCGTTTGTTTTACATCTTACGTAATAATTTTTTATTGTCGTTCTCTACCAGATTTTTCAATTTTTCAATTACTAATTCATTTTAATCGGAACTCAGTAACTTGATGAAATTCTACTTGACCACATGTTCGATGTTGGATCATCTCAATTCGTTCTTTAGACAATTGACCACGTTGATGCTGTTCGGTACGTGGTTAGAGCGCTTTATTTCCTGAATTTTCGGGTTGTTTTTATACAGCTTTTTAACCGCGCAATCGAGAGATCATTTCTGAGTACGGATGAAAGTCAATGTTACAATCCGTTTGCTGTCATCACTATCGGATTTTTCACAATTCAGGTTCGTTTATGAACAACATGTGTAGGTGCCAATTATTGTATTTTTCACATACATTTGAAGAGGTACTAAAAATCCTTGCATACGATGGATGTTTTTTAGTACAAGTATACATATTCTTCGCTATAGCATTCCAACATATTTGATGAACTTTCGGTACATTACTTTAGATAGCGTTTTTTTGAATCACCATATTCTAAAAATTCAGCAACTTTTTTAGCTCGATACCAAAACACATATTTGCCTTGTTCAATTTCGGTTTGTACTATAGTGCAAGTGGCCGAATTTTCATCTACAATTCCAAATTTCTTTATCAGTACTTCGGACCGAATTTCGTTATTATTGTTAGTCATGATCGATATTCATATAGTGGTTTTTGTCAGTTTCATCGGTATATGTGTGTGTTAAATGAAAAAAAAAAAATGTAAAAAATACATATTTCTACAACTTTGTTTTTTTTTCGACATGATTTTTTTTTGTTTTTTTTATCTTTTATTATCAATTCATACAAATAAAAAGCAAAAAATTACAAGTTGGTATTTTTATACGTATTTACGNTCGTTATTATTGTTAGTCATGATCGATATTCATATAGTGGTTTTTGTCAGTTTCATCGGTATATGTGTGTGTTAAATGAAAAAAAAAAAATGTAAAAAATACATATTTCTACAACTTTGTTTTTTTTTCGACATGATTTTTTTTTGTTTTTTTATCTTTTATTATCAATTCATACAAATAAAAAGCAAAAAATTACAAGTTGGTATTTTTATACGTATTTACNTTTTTTTATCTTTTATTATCAATTCATACAAATAAAAAGCAAAAAATTACAAGTTGGTATTTTTATACGTATTTACGACACCGAAAGCTTGATGAAAAATAATCTAAAACAAAAATATTAATAAATAACAATTTATATTTATGTAGTTTTTTGTGGGCAGTCGACAAAATGATAACATGACATTTGTAACCTACAATAAAATTTTTTTTCAAAGAATATCTTATCTATCAATCATTTTTTCCACTACAGTGGACGATCTATATCTACAAACAGCATAATTTAATTAAAAGTTTTATTGCATAATTTTAAAAATAATAAATTGTGTGATTAAAATACTAATTATACATTTTTTTATTAAAAATAATAATAAAGTGTGATTGAAAGGGTTAACTTAAATCTCATCTTTCCCCTGCTCCCTTTTCCCTCACATACTGTGCGTTGTACATATGTTTGTTCAAGCGATAATGGACGTATGTAACACATTCTATGTGGACCAAGGTTTTAAATATGCAAATCAAATAATTTCTACTGAAATATTGCCGTTTTTGACTAAGTAAAGACCTATAAACAACGCCGCTGGTCGTCGAGTGCTTTCTCGGTTACCTCCCGTTTCCCCCGCCCTTTCATTCTGGCGCTGCTCCATATTCACCTCGCTTCATCCTCATCGGCTCTTAAAACCTCGATGTTAAGAACCGCCCAAATCTCTTCACTCACTTCACTCATTCACCCTCATCGGCTCTCAAGACTCCAATGTCAAGAGCCGCCCAAATCTCTCCACACCACATATAAACAAGATATATTTGGAAAAGAATGAGTTCAAGCAGTCTACAAAAGTTATAAATAATTATAACAAAGTGAGGTAGTGACCAACCACTGATCAACCCTGGGGAGTGAAGCCCCTGCTGTCTAAAAAGTGGTGNCAAACTCGGCATCTATGGACCTTTTGATTCCAGTCGTAGAGGCATTGATGCCAATACTTCGCAATGTATAGCCATACATTAACCCAAACACAAAGTACTGCTTCTTTGAAAATGCCCTTGCCCGTAATATCGAATTTTCAGATTTCTCCTGCCAACATATGCCAAATGTTCTCCATGCGGTTCAGGTCTGACAATTGTGAGTGTCGACAATTCCTTAAACACGTTGCATAATTTTCCCGTTGAAAGAGAAAAATCATACTGTACTCCTAATTTTTAGGCTTACTTTCTTTTGTGCCAGTTTATTCTGTACGTTTCACAATGTAAAGGACAGAAGTAAAGATAAACTTTGGTTTATACATCCTAAAGTTTCTAGAATAACAGTGAAGTGAAGGTGATTCGCAAAGTGATAAGTGGGCAAAATAAGTGATTAAGGAAACAAATTATCAAAAATTATTCGTTTGGCGAAAGGAAAAGGTAAAAAATCTGGCTGATAAACATAAAGAATCTCCGAAATTGTTTATAAACCACAAAAACCAACCTGAATAAGAACATTGAGTAAAGATTTACACTAGAGCGGCCATGGGATAGGGAAAAGTCTGACCAGTTTTTTATGTTAGTTCTTGGGATGATTCAGAGGAGCGCTATTGTTCTTGACTGTGAGTTAGCAGGCAGCAGACTACGCAGCAGTCAATATACCTCACCACCCGTGCGGTGTTCAGTTCCGCAGCCGGCAAAAGTACGTCATCACCCTGGCCTCGGCTCACCCACGTGTTCGNATGTTCGTTCCGTTCTGCTAAAGGCGAGCATGTCACATATGAGTTATCAGCTTTCGTTGCAGCTGTGAATTCCCAGCTCATGATTTACTAATGGCGACCATGGCATGTGTTTCGTTTCTGTCGTAGAATTCTGTATTTGATGAAATTTGCAGCGATATCAACTCCTATTTGGTTTTATTTACCCCTGCGAAAATTGATTATCATAAATATATAACGGNTTAGAATTATTTGTTTGCTGAAATTTGCAGCGATATCAACTCCTATTTGGTTTTATTTACCCCTGCGAAAATTGATTATCATAAATATATAACGGCCATTGTTTTTAATTCTAATTTATTAATTTACTGTAGTTTAGGTTTCCATGATAAAATACGAGTACTGTTAGTACTTACAATTACAAATTTGATATTAATCATGAATGATGTCATACGTCATAGTAACATTTTCATTCCGTTCTTATGTGAAAGGAAATTAACAGGAAATTATTATTCACTAGTCGAGAAATATGTGTTAGACGCACGAAGGTCTACAATGTCTCAGTATTTACAGTTTGGGGTTGTGATCTACTACCAAGGTGACTGTTCGTACAAATAATCAGTACATTAAATTTGTCGATTCAAGTATCATTAAAGCTGTGTCCGAACCTAAGAATGCACTTATGTATATAAGCATATTCCACTCGGCTCGATACTTGATACATTCCGACAGGCATACTTATTTACATCCTTTATAGCAACTAGCCAGCTGGTAAGATTCTGAACAAGCATTCTGACGGAAAACAAATACTGAATCTGTGCAGGACCGTAGGCGCATATATTTAAAATTATCAACCCATTAGGAACTGTATCTGAAAAGTGCATGATAGTGAAATTGTTGCTATTAATCAATAATAGACATTTTGTCGAGAAAGGAATGAATAAGCATTTGACGCAGTAAATGCAGTTATCTATAATGTATTATTAAAACTAGCAAAAACTAGAGGTAAATTTTATTTTAACACTAATAATGGTATGGATGAAAATTAATTTTCTAATTTTGATATAACTTTTACACTCATGCATGCCTTGCCTTGTAAAAAATTGGCACTGTTATCACTGCCCTGCATATTAACTATAAATCCACTGCCACGCGCTGTTTATAATAAATCACGAAGAAAACTGGTTATGTTTATCCCGGCTCTTCTAGATCATTAAAGGTTAAAGAGTATATAATGTTAAGAACTTTTCTTAGTTGCGTTTTTCAAAAGTTAAAGCATTCAAGCCACTCTTTAGAAAAATAAATATTAGGAATAACAATTTATGAACTTCATATAAATCGCTTTTCAAAATAGTAGTCTTATGGGCTGTAAGGGCACGAGACGTACACACGTTTTTTTTTCTCGTGTTTTCCCGTGCGCAGAAATTTGGAGTTGATGGAGTTTCATTTCCAGCACGACAATGACCCGAAACACACGGCCGTGAAAGCTCGAGCGTGGTTACTATACAATAATCCACGAATGATTCGCACCCCACCACAGAGTCCTTATTTCAACCGAATTGATCATTTATGGGTGCATCTCGACGCACAAGTCATAAAACGTCGTTCGTTCGGAAAAAAAGAACAAGTACTTCTGGAGGAATGGTCTAATATCACCCCAGTAGTGACACTGACTTCGATCAACAGCATGCCTCAGCGTTTGCAAGCTGTTATAAATGCAAGATGTATGCAAACTTATAACTAAAGTATGCATACTGGCTAAAGGTACTGTTATACAAGCTTTTTATAAACTCGCCTGAAATATTTCGGGAGGCGATTCCTCGTGGAAAATGATGTAGACGTATGCAATACAACTTACAGCCTAATCTCAATCTTAAAGGAGATATGCGCCCTTGAAAATCGAGTTCAGAAGTTTATTTTTTGCAAAATATCAGAAACCGCGTGGAATTAAGCTATGATTCTCTGGATCAGGTTTAGTGTTTTATCGAGACCTTCAGCCTATGAAAAAAGCAGGTGTTTAAGACCTTCCGCTTTCATAAAAATAACAGGGATGGCCACTTTTATTGTATACATCTTTTCCCTTCAAGTTTTATAGAATTTTGACGCCGTTAACAAAAAAGGTCCTCTTGTTGCAAGTGCCTAGGACCCACCGTTTTCTTTTAAAACACTCACAAATCATTCAGAGAAGACTATACACACTGCCTGGCACGTAGGCAATACTCAACACACTGGGGTAAACACACCGTAAACAACTAATATTGGGCAGACTATTATTAAATGGACTTAATTGACAAATATACTAAAGTCATACAGTCGTAAGTTGTGCATACGTACTAACATGCCCCGTAGGTATGATCTCGCTTAAACTTGCATAAAGATACAAACGAGTCAGAAAGTTCCAAACAACTGCACAGTACAATAATTATTATGATTGTCGAAGTAACAGTTTCCCGTATGCGTTATTCAACTGCGACAAATGTCTCATGATGAAAGGGCGCGCTGTTTGGGTATTTATACTGGTAGAAATTACGTGCTCTCAGGCCACTGCAGTCTGCCGCACAGTACATCAAATTCATGTCGGTCAATTCCTCCCACGTAAACCTCGACGTGCTGTCTACACCGGAGTTCTACACATGTTAAGTCCGGCACACACAATTTGTCTAGTTTCACTTATGCTTTCGGGAATAGTCAGCCCAATATCGGTTACTTACGATGTATTTGCCGTCGCGTGTATAAGGTATTGCTTAAACGCCAGACATTGTATAGTCGCCACTGAAAACTTAGTGTGTGTTTTAAACTGAAACGGTGAGTCGTAGGAACATGCAACAAGAGGACTTTTTTTATATATAGGACATCTGCTCGATAAGATGGTATCAAAATTCAATAAAACTTGAAGGTAAAACAATTGTATGCAATTATAGGGTGGCCACCTCTATTAGTTTTATGAAGACGGGAGGTCTTTTACCGATTTATTCATAGGTTGAAGACCTCGATAACGCTAAGCATTATCCAGAGAATCATAGTTAATTCGACGCCGTTTCTCATATTTTGCAAAAATTATATTTCTAAACTCGATTTTCAAGGGCGTGTATCTCCATTAGGAATTGAGCTAGGCTATAAGTTGTATTGCATATGTCTACTTCATTTTACACAAGGAATCACCTCCCGAAACATTTCGGGTGAGTTTCCGAACAGCCTGTAATGTGTGTGCCAGTACTTTTATTGTTGTGCAGAGGCTTCTATTTGAGTTCAGTACGTCAGCAATTACAGGTATTGTTTACTGAAACAAAAGGAATTTTTTCATAACTAACCTCTAAAACCTGAGA
>NQII01005776.1:87096-119289 GCA_002778355.1 Clitarchus hookeri
AATAATTCTGAGACGGAGCAGGTGCGTAGACTATCCGTGAATGTGTTAAGTAGGTAACTTATGTAAAGATTTTAGAACCGCCGGAACTTTTATAAATGAATTAACTACAGTACGCTGCCGAATAGCTTTATATATATATATATATATATATATATATATACATACATACATATATATTGGAAATATGTTTACTCGAACCACGTATAACTTGTTTAAATGGATATATGAAATGCCAGTGATCATTTCACATTACAACGAAAGCAACGACACAATGAAATCCCGGTCTTTCCCGTGTATCGTGAACGTATGCCAGTAGCCCGTTGACGGGAGACGTCTAGGTTTCTCTTAACATGATGGTTTTGCAGTGGTTTGCAACTGCCTTCCGTAGTACGGAGGTGAAAGGACAACCATCAGTCCTGAACACGGGGAGGAAAATTTCGACCCGTCCGGGAATCGAACCCGAGAAGTACCAGCCAGGCATCCGAACCACTGTACCAAACGTTGCCCCACAGGCCTCTTAATTACAATAAATGTTTTTATTTCCGTATTACTTGCTATTGTTTACTATATAATGGAAGTGTGTTTACAATAATTTTTAGTTCGACAGGTTACAATTAAACTATAAGTTATACGTAATCAACTAAATAATTGATCAGGGAAAGAGATTATATTTGCAAGAAAAACAAGGATGTTCTCAGACTATCTTCTGTACAGCTTTCTTGCTCTTTCTGCTCAGCGTTACCTATAATCAGTCACGGATATAAGTATTTGTTCAGTCCCGTGCTTTTATTTCAGTTTAATCGAGATCGTTCACGAAGCCAGTTTTACTACAATATAAATGCGTGAAGGTTTAAATGCATGTATTGAACGCGGCATTGAAAATTACCGTCAGTAGCAGGTGAACATTCAAGTTATTTTCTGCAATGTCGATCACTGCACGGGCAAAAGTATTCGTTCACCTTGGATTCCCGCGGGGAAATGCATTGTACAGGTGAACCTTATCTATCCCGCCCGCACCAGTTGCGTATTTGACGTGCAAAGGTACGGATGCATTAGCCTGACCGCAAATCCTTCAGAGATGAGACGGAAGAGCAGAGGAGACCTCCATCGATGAACGAAGCATCATTATGAAGTTGCATCACGAAGGAAAGTCGACCGCTGAAATTTCTGATGTTGAAATAATTCTTTCAACTCTGCAGTGTGTTATAAAGAAGATTCAGGGCCAGGAAACACGCGTTCAGTGGAGAAAAGTCACTTTATTCAGCTATTAATGACGTTTCCAACAGTGGCTTAGTTGTGTACGAATACCTTTGTCCGTGACTGTAAGTGTGAATATTGCTGAACGCACACGTGACTCTGGGCAGACAAAGGCGACGGGTTGGCAAGCACCAAGACGCTTGACCTTACTGCTGTCACTTTTTTTTATCGCCACGCGATACTGAGGCCACGGCTCAAAGTCTCCAAGACGCTGCGTTATCGTTCTCGTTAGCCACTTGCCCTTCGGCCAAGAACACTTGTCGTCGGGAAAATTTGCGGGACACGTCAAGTAAAATACGACAATACATATATTAAAACTGGTCTGAATTTGTCTCGGTCACAGTTCAACTGAGACACAAACGCCCGATTACAGTCCAGCAATTCCGTAATCCTTTCTTTCAATGTTATACTTCTAGCAACATCGTTAAATGCCGTAAAACTAATTCGGAAAGGGTAGCCGTTACATCACGCACACTATTTCTTTTTTTGCTGTCAGCACGAGGAATAATGGTGTCTGCAATGCCAGATGTTTCCTGATAGACATGTACGCACATACATGGACAGAAGTATTCGTACAGTCACAAGTACAAAGAGAAACAAATTCTGCGTGCTCCAGGAACAAACATAATTGCAACTCACCTATATACAGTGGCTCACATTAATATTCGGCCATCTATGATTATCGCAGTTTCATGGCCTTATGTTACATTAGTAATGAAGATAAACATAAATCATATTGTACAATCATTCTTGTGTGCTTTAAATTAAATATAGCGGTAGCAAATAACGGAAATGAGCAATGCAACTTAACAAACAATATGATTTTGTCATCCCATACTGCACAAGTACGCCCCTTTAATATTCGGCTATCATCATTCAAACACAAGCATTACCCTCTTTGCAAACTAAACAAACAGTCTTTTAGTACCTGGTAGCATGGTCATTCTGTTTAATTACTTCTCGCAGGCGTTGTGGCATATTAGCAATTATATTCCTGGTACATTCGGAGCCAATCTTACTCCATCATTCCTTGAACCTTTTCTCTAATTCTTTTGTGGACCTAATTGTTGTAGTACGTAGTCTTCTTTTGAGTTCATCCCACAGATTTTCTGTGAGATTCAGGTTGGGTGATTGAGGATGTGTGTTAATAACTTTAGGACAGTTGTACAAAATCCAGCTCTTGACAATGTATGACTTTTGTTTTGGGTCATTATCTTGGTAGAACTTAAACGTGTTCCTAATGCCCAGATTATCAGCACTCTTGTGTAGGTTTGTTGTCAGGGTGTTGATATGGTCTTCCTTTTTCATTGTTCCATGGACACGTACAGCCTCTCCAGCACCTGCTGTAGATATACAGCCCCAGATCATAATACTACCTCCACTGTGTTTCACAGTTGGTTGTATGTTCCCAGGTTTTAGCTCTTGATTTGGCTTGCGCCATACTGTTACCCTGCCACCTGAACCAAACACATTCAATTTCGTCTCATCAGCAAAAATAGCATCACTCCACCAGCTTTCATCATTGTCAGCGTCGTATTTTGCGAACGTAAGTCGTTACTTCTATTTGCCTCATTAATGAAAGGCTACTTTCTAGATACCCTGCCATTATATCCTGCTCTTCTGATAACTCGTCGTATGGTTTCTGGATGGACGTTCTTTCCGTATTCATTGAGTACCTCCGTAGTAAGTTTGCAAGCACTAATTTTCGGACCTTTATTTATTTTCCTGATTACTAGACATTCTTCTCTCTCGCTTAGTTTCTTTGGCTGTCCTTTTTGAGGTACCGAATCTATTATGTCTTCCTTCTGAAACCTTCTTATGATGTCTCCAACAGTGCACCTCGGCAGATTCAAGTGCTCCGCAATTTCTCGTTGAGATTTCTTCTTTGCATGATGAAAAATGACCAGCTGCCGCTGTTCAAACGTTGTATTCCTGCCCTACGTCCCATTTTCCTGACTGACGCAGTTAACAGAGCTACCCAGTACAACCTCTCAGCGCAGAGAGCGTGCAGGGAATGACACGAGGTACGAACGCAATGTGCATCGTGCCTGTGCCACGCGTCCACCACAACTGGCCGAATATTAAAGTGAAGTACTTATGAAGCATGCGAGGACAAAATAATGTGTTTCATTAACTTACACTTTCATTTAAAGCACACAAGAATGATTGTGCAATATGTTTTATGTTTATCTTCATTTATAATGTAACATAAGGCCATACAACTGCGATAATCATCGGTGGCCGAATATTAAATTTATAGTAGCATGCAATTAATATCACAGGGATAACGTTCTTTAAGAAATAAAGACAGTGTCTTTCTCAGTGGAGGCTTTTTAAGATGGAAACAAGTATTCGCACACTAACACAGAATCACACTTACAAAAATAAAATATCGGTGCTTTCCTCTGCTTCGTCCGTACTTCATACGCCTGATGTCTGGTTTTCCTGAGAATGAACTCCCACAACCACTTGGGCCAAGAATACACAAGATTATTAGTTGTTTGCGCTTTGATCTTTCGCCATTCTTGCACCAGTATGTTCTTCAGTTGCAATTTACTGTGTATGTAATGTTTCCTTACGATCTTCTCTATCTCGCTCCACTCGTTTTGTATGAAATATAAACTTGCTGAACTGGCATGTAAACCGGACGAGCAACGAATAAATAATAGAGCACCAGTATTTGCGAGGACGAATACCACCAACGATGCCTCAACTCTCAAGAAACTAAGTGCTAGTCCCTTGAGACTTGGAATGCACGAGGTCAGTTTGGGCATAATACTTCGATCAATCTAAATCCTTCGCAATCCTCTGCAATCCTCGACCATCCTCAACAATCATCCTCACTAGTCCTCGGCTATCCTCACCAATCCTCCTCAGTAGTCTTCAGCAATCCTCACCAATATTAACCAATCCTCCTCCACAATTATCACCAATCCTTACTGGTCCTCCTCTATAATCCTCACCAATCCTTTTCTTCAATCCTCGCCAGTCCTCCTCTACAATCCTCGCCGATTATTACCGGTCCTCCTCCACAATCCTCACCAATCCCTAGCAATCCTCCTCCACAATCCTCATCATTTGTACGATATAAAACATGTAGAAGAAAATAGCTTCCAGAATGGTAGGAGCCCATACACATTGCATGCCTTGAACATAGTTTAAAAATCACAGTCCTTTTAGACGAGATTTCAGAAAATGATTATAGTCCCATTGTTTAAAGTATCTCTATTTGGGTAAGACAGTGATTCATATTCCGGTGGCAAATGTATAAAAACGACCCTTGGTACATAGGCTTCTTTTTGAGGTAATTTTGAGGTTTCATTTTCGAGGTTTCGTTTTCGAGGTATGTTTGACTACTGGTCAGTTGGCCTGGTCATTTGGTATGATCAGCTCTGGTTGAAATGTTTTGCGAAATTTTTGTGCGAAGAGGCTAGCTATGATATTCTTACTAGGATTTTTTCGATATTGTCCATCATTGTATGTTTGTATAGGTGGGTGGTATGGTCGGTTGGTATTGTTGGTTGGTCTAGCCAGTTTCGTAGGAACTGGTCTGGCAGGAGCCTGTCTTGGGCCTAGTCAGTCTTGTCAGGAACCAGTATTGGGTGGTTTTAGTCTTGGATGCAGTCAGTCGTTGGCTAATGGCTGATCTGTATGGACCTTTGGTATGGTCAGTCGTATGTTCTGAGTCAATTACGAGGAGGTGAGGGGGTGTTGGGAGCTGACGAAATAGTCAATGGAATATAGAGGTGGGATGGAGGCTTGCCGATTAACAGTCAATAAAAATTGTCGGGTCGCACACATCCAACTCTGTTTTTCGTATTAGGTATATGTTTTTCCCTTAGGGGTTTTTATGAACTTTTTTTCAGGTTTATTGCGATATTTTCTCGATTTTTCGAGTTCCAGGTCTTTGGATTCAATGTCAAGGTCGACAACAACCAACATGGTGGTTGGAGGGGTGTTGGTTAGGATGTGGGGTGTCGAGGGGTGAGGGTGGGGTAATGTTGTATGTTCCTAGATCGTCAGAATTATTTTTCGAATTTTTGCGATTTTTTATAGATTTTTTATGATTGAGAGGGGTATGGACGAGGGGGCGGGTGTGTTGGTTAGGGTATTGAGGTCGAGCGGGGAGGGTGAGCAATTTTTAGAAAATTTTTTTCGATATCTACGATTTTTGACGGTTATTTATGATTGGGTGGGTGTGTTGGTTAGGGAGAGTGCGGTAATGCTACTTTTAATGCTATTGTATTTTTTGCGATTTTCCTCGATTTTTTTATAGCTGGGAGGGTGAATGTGTTGGGTGGGGGGCGTTGGCTAGGTTGAGGAGGTTAGCGAGGGAAGGGTGCGGTTACATTATATGTTCCTCGATCGTTGGAATTTTTTTCGATTTTTAGAGATTTTTCTTTATGTTTTATGATTGCGGGGCAGGTGGGGGCAGGTGTTGGTTTGGGTGAGCGGAAAGGAGAATAGGGTAATGTTATATGTACCTCGTTTTTTTAGAATTTTTTTCTATTTCTGCAATNGTGTTGGTCAGGGTGATCAAGGGGAGAGTGAGATAACGCTACATAATTGTTAAAATTCTTGATTTTGTAATTTTTTTAAGAATTTTTTATATTTTTTCTGTACAAGGTTATCCAAGGTCACAGGCACGGAGTCAGTTCACCCAGATACGACATGGTGGTCGGCTCCGGTACCATGCCCGACTCGTCCAAACTATTGTACTAATATTAGACCCATTAAAAACATTTTGCATAGTCTGAGCACTCGCCTTCTTGCTGGATGTCTGTTAAGTAATTGGTTCTGCTTTTTTATTGGGTTCCTTTTGCGTAAGGATGACGATTCGTCTACAATCTCGAGTTGTAAGTACACTCGGACGCCAAAATCATGCTTATTTTATGTTGCACCAGTCTATTTGTATTTGTTAATGATTGCCCTTACTGTAGTATAGCAGACAGAAAGTTCGTCTCCAATCTTGAGATAGCTTTCCCCGTGTGAATAATGGAGCAGCATTGCTCTATCACGAAAGACGCTAGAAGTTCCTTCTGCTTCAGATTCATAGCGACTATTGCTGCATTACACTGCAAGATACTAGTGAATGATCTGTAAATAACCTCCCATAACTTTTGCGTTAGATAGCATTTTGTGTGACATGTCTTGCCCGATATGCAAAGGAACCGTTCTCTGTAGGAATACTTTTTTTGTTGATCAGAAAAGTGGGTTTTGTTTGTTATAATGTATTTACTTATTATAAACGGTAAATTTGTACATCAATGTATTTGTTTGTTTTCCAAATCAGCAATTATAGGTTTGGTTTACTGATATATTTGGCTTTCTTCTTAACCAGCTTCTACAGTGTGTGTCTGCCAATAGAGTTTGGAGCGACTGTATGTTTGAAAAAGACTCACGGCATACCTGGACTTGAACCCGCAACAAAGTTAAGCGAAGATAACGTTTTAGTGACCTCGTTGATGGAGGTATATACTTGCTCCTCCAGATGAACGGATTAAAATTAAAGGGTGACCAACTGCTGGAGGGCTCAATTTTCATAGCGGTTACAGTATACATTTACCGCGCACAAAAATACAAACTGGGTGTGTGGTTACTGTATCCAAAGTAGCTGTTAGTTCACAGCTATGGCAGTCCTCATAGTTACACAATGTCGAAACCAGCATTTACAAGTGCTCGCGTCGCTTTCTGAAGAGTTGTGGTTACAGGAAAGAGCAAATATCTCATTTGTGTATCCAACGTGGCAAACAACTTATTCTTCGTCACTGCCACAGCACTGATGAAAATGGTGCCGTATGCATACTTCTTTTGAGGAGCTTTACATGCAACTGTCAATGAACAATTTTTCATCAGAGTTTGGAAAATTTTAATAAACGTTCCGAGATGCTGGGGATTTAAAAAAACACACACAGAACAAACAATTTTTGGGGTTTTCAGCACATAATCGGTAAAGATAGAGGTTCTTCCAGAAAATTCACCGGCCACATTTCCCTGCATGCGATATGGCTACCGCGGCCCCAATTCCCCACTGTCCGAGAGAAGAACGTAGCGCCAATATTGAACCCACGATCCCCTTAATATCTTGACAGTCACCTTGCCGACCACAGCGAGTAAACGAATCCTATTGGCGCTTTAAAAAAAAACTGTATCCACACCATGTAATTTTAAAGCCTGTTTTAAATTTTCTTATTTTAGTTTATGAGTTATGAAAATGTAATTCCTTTTTAATTATTATTTGAATCAAACTAGCGCAATTTTCGGCATACTGTTGAAAATACTAGTAAATGTTTCGGAAAAAATTTGACTGTATTCACTTTAGCCTACAAATATAAATATTAAAAACATATACAAATGAATGAACTGCTTCACAAAATTATTTCATTTATTTTTGGTAATTCCATATAACAAGTCACTCGTACTCTTCATGCCTAGAGTGATTTGCGATTGCTGTGTTATAATAAGGATTTACTTAGACCAACAAGCCATCCAACGAAATAACAACTAACAGTAGTAGTATTTATTGACTGGTTGACGTTGCCATTATGGTCTTCAGGACTCTTCATCTACAACTAACACAGTTACCGTAGTTTTCCTGCCAGTACCAACACGACGTGTGCAGAGAACAGTTACGTCAAGAGCACACTCCCGAAACTATTCAGCCTGATTCACACATACGCCGAACAAACCGAGCGGACACAACCTTATTCGTAAGTCAAATTATTTTTCACGCCTTAGATGTACCCATGAGTCATGGCACGCGAGCATTGCGATCATTAATTATCCAATCGTAAGACCCGTCTGCAATTGTATTGGCGTTGTAGTAAGTCATAAATACATGCTGATACATGTCTTTGGCTACAACTACCTTCAGACGTTGCAACGCGTGCGGTAAAAGTTGGCCAACTTCCAAGTCCGTGCGTGTAACGTTAATGATATATATATATATATATATATATATATATATATATATATAAATTTAGTTAGCTATTGAAAATACATGAATAATTATTGTAATGTTTCTCTGAAGCAATGCCTGGCCTGTGTGGGTGGCGAGGCGGAGAACAAGCCTCACACACTGATCCAGCAGACAAAAGGGTGGTACTTTTGAAAAGGAATAACTCTAAGAATACACATGAACAAGAAACGAGCATACAATTCGTTTCCGTAAGACAGACCTATAGGTCGTCTCGGCCCATCAAGGAACACCAGCGGGGTTAAAGCCTCACACCTTCTCCCTCCAGCTGTCGAGGCAAGCCGCACCTACTGAAGGGCGTAACAAATAGGATGTTTCAAAATTCGTGGTACAATGCTCTAGGGATGGTAATACACGTTAAATGGAACACCTTTTGCGCATAAACACGGGGTCGGAAACGAATAGTTCCATCGCTAGTGGGTGCGACTGTTTGAGGGTAGGCAACCTGCTTGCATTGCCTAAATATACATCCAGAACAGCGGCTGACCTGTTCGATCACGGCAACCTTACGGAAATGGGTCGAGCTTCGACTTTCAGCCATTGGCCAAGCTACAATCGTGAAAGAGGAAGGGGGCGGAGGACGAGTCAGTAGGGTTGACAGTGTGGCACAAGCTGATAGAAAGGTTGCACCTACTGCACATGTTGCCTTCGGTACTTGCTGTTCCACTCACACATCTGGAAAAAGCCAATCTGCTGTTGGTGATTGTCAGATCGTTATGTTAACCTCTTAGTTTGGACCACCGCAGGCGCAATGGAGTACACATTTGCCGAACTCACCGACATGTTGCTCATTTATGGCGAAACGAGACGCAACAGGAGGGCTGCTCGTCGGTTTTATCATGAACGGTACCCAAACCAGCGCATCACAATGCATACAATGTTTGCATGCATCGAACGTCGACTGCGAGAGATAGGTTCGTTGTTGGTGTCGAGAAATAATGCCGGTACCCCGAGAAGGACTCGCACACTACATTTTGAAGAGATGGTGCTGCAGCAGGTTGAAGCTAACCCGAGCACAAGTACACGATGTGTTGCGCACGACATGGGAAAACCATGCCGCTGCGTGGCGCATGCTACATGAGTAACAGTATCATCTCCAGGCGGTTCATGCCATGGGACTAGCAGACTACCCGCTTTGACTTGATTTCACCAGGTGGTACAATAGGACCTCGGAGGACGATCCAAACTTTTTTGTGCTCTTCAGTGATGAGGCGCAATTCACCGTTGATGGTATTTTCAACTCCAGAAACAGCCGACGGCAATCCGCACGCATGGTTTGTTACATTAAATCAGGACCGCTTTTCGGTTAACATATGGACTGGTATTGTTGGCCATGTACTTGTGGGACCTTATATGCTGCCTCAACACCTCAGTGGAGCGATTTACGTTCGCTTCCTCTACAATACACTACCTGAACTCCTGGAATAGGTACCTTTAGGTATCCGTCACCACACGTGGTTCCAAAATAATGGTACACCAACTCATTTCACACTGGCGGTGCGCGAGTATTTCAGCGAAACATTTGGACATCGTTGGATCAGATGGGGTGGGTCTGTGCCTTGGCTGCCACATTCCCCAGATCTCACCAAGATGGACTTCTTTCTCTGGGGCTACATGAAGTCGCTAGTGTACGAAACTCCTGTGGATTCATAAATTACCCTCATCACGCGAATTCATGCCGCTGCCGCACACATTTAGGCTGCTCAGGATCTAGTAGCGGCGACTGAAGAAAGCATACTCCGTCGTTGTCGATTGTGCATCCGAGAAGGTGGCCGCCATGTTGAACTGTATCTGTAACTTAGTGTAAAACGTGTGACGAGTGAAGCGTATTTTGTAAACAACAGCCACCAAATCCCAATAAACACTTTTTTTTTTTTTTTTTAAAAAACACCGCCAACAATGTAAACCAATTATTGCAAATGCTCACCTCAATGTCATTTCCGGTAGTTATCGAACGACGTTACACCTCAAAGCGCGTATCATGTTGTGTAGGGCGAGTTGCCTACCATAATACTCTCACGCCTTCTAGCAACGCTACTAATTGTTTCCGACCCCGTGTTTATACGCAAAACTTGTTCCATTTAACGTAAGCTACCAGTCCTAGCATGGTAACGAGAATTTTGAAACATCCTGTAGAATAATAACACGTTAGCTTTAAATAATATGTTGGAATACTCTATGTCATGTAAGTACACTATATTTTGACAGTTCTAGAAAAGTCGCGTGGCCACAATGTATCCTTCCACCACAGCTGTTCTGTCAATGAAAAAAATGTTTGTAAACAATGCTATGATCAATGCATGATTAGACCTTATAAATCAAAACTGTGTACACACAATTTGTAATGAAATGAAAATAAAAATATGCAGTTAACAATTTTTAAAATGTATACCCACTGCAATATTCATCTAAGTAATAAAACACGTGTCCTTTTAAACAATATTTTCATTTATTCCTGAAATTTTTAAGTTCATTAAGGCAAAGACTTTTTATGTGACTGGTGGTCTATTACATAATAATTTACAAGAATAATAGCAGACCTTTTGGAAAACATTTAGATTATTGGTTGGCTGATGATAATTGTCGGTATTTGTTATTTGATAGTAGACAATATAGTTTTTATGAAGACACTCTTGAGTATCGGAAACTAAAAGAAGAGACGCATAAATGTACGGAGATGTGAATGTGAGAACTCAGAGTTTCTTTAACAATTGTTGACATGAGTCCCGTGGTTGAACTCNTAAATGTACGGAGATGTGAATGTGAGAACTCAGAGTTTCTTTAACAATTGTTGACATGAGTCCCGTGGTTGAACTCTATATCAGTAATTCTTACTGCCTTTTTTTGAAGTCGAAATATTTTATTGCTGTTAGCTGATATAGCCCAATACATTATGCCGTAACACATTACTGACTGAAAGTAAGACACTTTTTTTTTTAGTACATCTAATGATACAACTGATAATAGCTTACGAGTAAAACAAGAAATACTGNAAAGTAAGACACTTTTTTTTTTAGTACATCTAATGATACAACTGATAATAGCTTACGAGTAAAACAAGAAATACTGTTCGCGTATTGCTTCCAGTTGATTGTATAATCCAAGTAAACACCCAAAAACTTAGTTAACTGCCTATTTTATATCTTATGAGCATCATCACCAATTGAAATAGAGTGGGTAATCAGGTTTATTTACTTGTTGTGTGAAATTTAAAAAAGTTAGTCTTGATGAAGTTTAAAGTAAGTTTGCTAGACAAAGAACATTCAGAAATTGCAGTGAAAACCTTATTACATACAACAGGTAAGTGATTTATATTATTCCTTTTTAATAATATTACATAATACTTCACTCAAGACGACGTTATAAAACGCACCTAAAACTCACCATACTTAATAAAAAGCAAATAAAAAAGTAATTAACTGGCAATAAAATACTCCGACAACACCAACCAAGTATTCGCGTGACGTTGATGTAAAAGAGCACTTGCACAAAGGTGTCCACTGAGTTAGAAACGTTTCACTAATTGCAGTGTGAGCACATAATTGCCTAAAATGTTTTAAAACCAGTTCTCTATAGCCCAAAAATTGTATATTAATTTAAGAAAATATTTTATGCTATATATGTTGCAACTGCAATCAAAGCTTGAATTACAATTTTTAATTCCAAGTACAAAAAAAAAAAAAAAAAAAAAACCCCATAATCACCAGGATTGCCAACGTAACAGTATACACCCTGCAACAAATAGTCGGTTGATACAATACTTCGCAAATGAGAGTATTTTACTGTTAAAATATAAGATGGTAAATGTTAAGAATTAATATTTTTAAAACATAATATGGCATGTTGTGAACATATACGGAAACAAGTAGTGCCATTTCCCCAGGAAAGGCGGAGGGCAGGGTCCGCAGCCAAACGTTTCGATTGGTTAGTTTTCTGTAGGCGGGTGCCGCGGTGAGACGCGATCTGTCTTCAGACAAGTCGGTCGGTTGGTCACGAGGTTGCGGGTTGGGCGTCGAGAGAAGGCGCGTCTGACCTCGTGTGTACGCCAGTCGCGAGATATTCATTTTGGAATATTCTCGGTGATTAGGTTGTAAACGGGGATGCGGGTTGTTAAGATTTCCTACCGACAAACATCGTAGTTTCAGAAAAAAGTTCGGAAAACATGGACTCCCATTTGCGAAATTTTCTTCGCTCAAACAATGTAAAATACGAATTCTGACTCTGCCTCATCAGAACTTCTATATTTCAGTCGTGTTATTTTCACATTAGCGTAATAACATTGTTTCACCTCTGTAGGTAGTATATGAATGTAATTAGATAAGTCAGCAACAACGTAATACTAGACACTTAAAAAAAAAAAAAATTATACATATTTACTGTGTGACCGTTCGTATTTTGTAATTCACTTAGGCATTTAACCGAATTTTCAAATTAGCTTTTTTCCAACAGTATCGTCTATCACTTTATATACAATCGAATCTGCATGTTCACTCTCGCTTTTAACATGCTTGTGAAAGTTCAGTCAATATGTTTTATTTGTTCATACAATGTAATTTTGTCCAAGTGTGTCGAATCATTATTTCCGGTAACTGCAAACATAGATTTGAACGTTCTTCAACACTCGCTCCCTTCGAATACAAATTTTTGCGTGCATGCTTTGGTTTTTCCCCATTGTTGTAATACGGTTACCTCGGAAGTATGCGTGTCGCAGTTAATAAAAACATACAGTACAGCAATATATTTGCGACACTTTGATCTGCTTTGCATACATGGTCGCTTATTACGATGCTCCTATTTCAGTCAATCTACAATTAAATTTTAAAAAAATATATGCGTAGGATTGACAGTTTTACTACCTGATTTTTACTTCAAATAATGCAATACTTGTACTGAGAATTCAAAATAAATACACAAATTTTAATGGGTGTCATTAAAACCACGTTTACTTGATATATAGCAAAACAGTGTAAAGATACTGAAATTACCTGAACTTTGATGTTATAAAAGGCTTGTGAACACTCGTGTCTCTCAAGCACTTGCCATGTATTTCAGGCCCTAACATTTCTTTAGCACCGAATATGTGCTTACTTTAATTTAAATTTCGACCTTTCTGTAAAATGGGCTTTCTGCAGTTAGACGAAAATAGTATTTTCTAAAACACTTCGGAAATTACAGTACACGTTTCACCCAATGGCGTCATTGAACCGTTTCCTGTAATGCCTGGTGCCTGCTCGTCGTTCTCTCCCACTCCGTTTCTACCTCCATCTCCGCTAGGGGCGCCACGAACAAAAGATAGCATGCGCCTTCCGCCTTCTCTCGGAGTCCAACCCGCACCTCCGTTCCCAACCTAATAACCATGAATATTAAAAAATTAATATCTCGCGGCTGGCTTAGTAAGGCAACACAACAGTAGACACTGTTGGCAGCACTGNGCTTAGTAAGGCAACACAACAGTAGACACTGTTGGCAGCACTGTTCACTACAGTCCGGACGACTCATAAAACGATCTTTTGTATGTCATGTACTTAGAGAAGACGTAGTGTCGTACGATTATAGCAGTCGTGCGTTTCCTAGGAGAGGACGACATGACTTACAAATCGGACGACTAAGAAAATCGGACGTTTTCAAATCGCATGCATAAAATTAATCATTTCTTCCAAGGCACTTAAAATACGTACGACATAAATCGGATGCACGAAAGGGCCGGCCCTTAGACACGAGGCCAGACGCGCCTTCTCTCGACGTCAAACCCGCAAACTCGTGACCAACCGACCAATCTGAAGACAGATCACGTATTTCCACGGCACCCGCCTACGCAAAACCAGCAAATCAAAACATTTGGTTGCAGGCCCTACCCTCCACCTTTCCTGGGGAAATTACACTACTTGTTTTTCCGTATCAGATCACAACATGCCATATAATGTATTTAAAAATTACTACGGGAGTCGCGGGGTGCGGGTAGGGCGTCCAAATTAGGCGTGCTTAGCCTTCGGGATTAATCGCGAATGGGAAATTACTCGACTGAGCAATTGCAACGGAATAAGGTGTGCTTTGGGTAAGTGGCACCAGAATTGTAACTGATGTGAAAAAAATTCTGTAACCAGAAAATTATCATTTCTGCGGCAGTTAGGTTATCCATGCCACTAAGACCTATTATATCAAACATTAAAAGGTATGAACAGGCGTCTGTAACTTTTAGCAACATTAAAATACACCAACTTTCAATATAAACTGAAAAAGTTACCAATCATCATGTAAGACAACCATCATGTAAGAGTGAGTGAAGAGATTTGGACGGCTCTTAAAGGCGAGGTATTGAGAGCCGAATCATGTAACAGTTGAAGGCGAGTGGTTACAGTCGTGGACTTGTAAACTTTTTTGACTTCGGTTCAAATCTTGTTCAGGTATACATTTTTTAAAAATTTTTTACACACCAGAACACCCACATTAAATAAATTTAAGAATTTTTTATTATCTCTAGTAGTATGATTTGGAGAGATCAGGCATAATGTATTTTTAATGGGAGCTGTGCAGCTGAGCGGCTGGTGGTCTTCGGCTCGACTAGGATGAGCACAGGTGGTGCTCGGAAGCTGTCGATTTGGGATTGTCGAACGTACCCGAAGGTGCTCAGCAGTTACGCTCACCAATTATTCAAGAAAATGTGTCTGTTTCTGGTAACCATATTGGTTTTATAGGCATTTGGTATGTCAAATTGTAAATATTTTGTTTTAGTCCTTTTTTTTTTTTTTTTTTTTTTTCTAAGATTTTTTATTTAATGTTTTCAACATTTTCTTCTAGAGTGCTCTGATGAGTAAAAATAATGACATCATATTTGCTTTCTTGTGATTGGCTGTTGGTCACGTGATTTCTCAGGCTCTGCGGGTATATAAAGCTAACGGATTCGCGTGTCGCCTGAGTTGTTCGTCTGATCCGACAAGTGACAGTTCGTCTTCTCTCTTTTGACCTTCTTAGCTTTCAGTTCGGTAAGCCTTTTTTATGTTTGGCTCTTCCATCAAATTTTGTAGAGTATTATTATCGTTCGTGCTCGTAATTATACATGTATTCCATTTTGTATGGTGCAGATCCCTTATAGCTTTTAATTATCATATCTATTAATTCTGTTTTATTTTTATTTAGTCCTAAAGAGGTGAAGATGAAACGTGCATATAATGGTGTGCCTGCGACAGGCGTCCCGACTTCGTCGTCCATGTTATTCGCAGTACTCTCCACAGAATCTTCAACTACATCGGTGCCATGTCACTTCTGCAATAAAACCTTCGCGTTTAACCACGATGCTCAATGGCATGAGAAGTATGGCTGCACGCATAATGCAGATCGAGTAACATATACATGCGCAGATTGTGGAATGTCATTTGCTAGGCACGATAACTTGCAGAAACATGCGAAAACTTGCATAGCCGTAGGACCTTCGCCTGCCAAAATTCACTGTGTACAGTCTCCTTTGCTGAAGCGTACGAGTGTACTTCCTACAAAACCAATGGTTCAAGATGATAAACCATCATTGTGCCAGCGACCACCATGCCCAATAATCGTCGCAGGGTCTGGGACTGTTAATGAAAATGGTTTCGTGGAGGCTGAAACTGCTTTCCGGCGCAATTTCAAGACGTATATCGCTCAAAACAAGGATGATTTGCCAAAGATATTTGTAATTTTTTGGCTCGCATGAAGAATAATATCGTTACCCAGCTCAACAAAGAAGTACAAGATCAAGGTCCAATTAAATTCAACAGGGGTGAAGTGTGATTATACGAAACCGGCTCTGTTCGATGAAGGTATAGACAAAAGAGCATTCAAAACTACGAATGTACCTATGTATGAAACTGATGAAATCGAAAAAGTCATAAAATCCTTCATAAGAATAATTTACGAAGAGGAAGAAATGTACAAAATGGCGTGGCTCGGGGTGGACACTGTCAAAAGTGAATCACCCGCAGCTCCGAATTAACAAGCTAGAACCGCTATGCACCTCATCTTACATTCAGTTGCCAGAGCCCATCAAACAGAAAGAGGCCGTAATCAACCCGCAAAACACCAGCGACCACGTGTGCTTCAAGTGGGCGATTTTGGCACATTTTGTAGAAGGGACAAACTGTCAGCAAATTGATTACCGCTACAAAGCCCTAGAAGGGAAGTTTGATTTTTCCGGCTTCGAATTTCCAACCCTGCTCCGGCAGATAAAAAATTTTGAGAAAAATAGCCCTACCACATTAGTCAACCTGTACTCACTCAGTACCGAGGAGAAGATTGTGCCGTATGTGTGGCTGAAGAAGAGAAGCCAGACTATTTCGACCTGCTGCTGCTAACGACTGAAAATGGGAATGCCCACTATTGCTACGTAAAAAAAATTTCCCGGCTTGTAAGATTCTAATTGACGGCTCATAATGGTAAGATTCATATATGCAAGCCATGCTTCGCCTATTTTGACGAGCGACCACGGGTATCAGGGCAGCAGTGCCTGGGAAATCACAAAAAATATTTCAAGAAAAATGCCCCTGCCAGAATTGAGATACCACAGCCGGGGGGAGGATGGTAGGCCACCAGTATTACAATTTATGAACTATCGCCACACTGATAAATTACCCATAGTTGTTTATGCATATTTTGAAGCCATTCTGAAACCGATTCACACATGCGAACCGGACTCCAGCCGCTCCTACACGTACGCCTATCAGAAGTATGAGGCGTAGAAATTCTCAATTTACGTCCACATGGATAACTACATACTCCCTGCAGGACTAGCATCCACGCTGAGCCAGAATCCTATCATATACTCGGGGGAAGATGCAGAGAAAAAGTTCATGGTGGCAATTGTAGATATTGGCAAAAATGTAAAAGAGAATCACGCCACATCAAAGCCGATGGAGCCACTCACACCCACAGAAAAGACCAGCTATGCCAGAGCGACATGGTGCTGCTACTGCACTGCCCCATTCATGCACGAAAATTACAAGGTGCGGGATCACGACCACTTCACCGGGCGGTAACATCGGGCCCGCTTGCACCTGCTGCAATTTGCTGCACCAAAGACCGAAGAAACTCGCCGTTTTCTTCCATAACCTGAGCTACGATGAGAATGTTATCGTAAGACAGATGGGGTGCGACACGAAAAACATTTTTATCATTCCACACTCCAGCAAAAAATTTATCACATTTTCAAAGCAGCTGGGATACATATTTTATATCCAGTTTGTAGACACGTTCTGGTTCAAGGCCCAAAGTCTAGCATCCCTGGCCGAGTTTTTACCACAGAATAAATGTATCAACACCACAAAATTCTTCAGTGCCAGGCACCTGCCTTTCGTCACGCGCAAAGGCGTGTTTCCATACGATTATTCGACAGTTTGGAGAAGCTGGACGAGCAGCAGCTGCCTCCGAAAGAGGAATTCTATAACAGGCTGACAGACATAGGTATCAGCGACGATGAATACGCCCATGCCCAGGAAATATGCGAAACCTTCAACTGCGAGAACCTGGGAAAGTATTCAAAATTGTACTTGAAGACGGACGTGATCCTCCTGACAGACGTATTTGAAAATTTCAGAAATTTGTGTATTTCCACAAGATGAATTGGCTGTGCACATTACATCAGCGCACCAGGGTTCGCTTTCGACGCCATGTTAAAAACGACAGGGGTAAATCTAGAGCTAAGCACAGATTACAACATGCATATGTTTATTGAAAATGGAATTCGTGGTGGCGTGGCCCAGTGCATAAAGCCACATGCGGTGGCGAACAATACCTATGCACCGGAAACATAAGTCCCCAGCAAGCCCACCATGTTTTTGCAATACCTCGATGCCAATAATCTTCATGGGTGGACCATGTCACTGCCGTTGTCAGCACGCAACTTCAGGTGGGTAGAAACCAACGTCGATGTCACGAGTATGCAGGATGATGCTGATGCTGGCTATATGCTGGAGTCCGATGTCAAGTACCCCGCAGCCCTGCAAAAGGAATATCGTGATTTGCCATTCCTACCAGTTAACCAGTGTCCCCCAGGCTCCAAACATGCGAAATTAATAACATTAGAAAATAAGAAACACTATATCGTACATTACCGCAACTTGAAACAGGCGCTAGATCACGGATTGAGTCTCGTAAAAATTCACAGTGTGCTAGAATTCGAGCAAAGTTCCTGGCTGAAACCTTACATCGACCTCAACACTGCGAAGCGACAGGGGGCCACCAATGACTTCGAAAAATAATTTTTTAAATTAGCTAATACTGCAACTTTCGGAAAAATTGATGGAGAACAAAAGAAAACGCCAAAAAATGGAGCTAGTGTGCAGTGAAAAGCGACTTGGAAACCTGATAGCCAAGCAAACATTCTTAGACCGAACTATTTACGAATACAATCTTTCCCTGATTCGACTGCAGCACGAAGCCATACTGTTTGATAAGTCTATCAATTCAGGGTTCACTGTCCTCGAATTATCAAAAACTTTAATGTATAATTTGCATTACGATGTGATGAAGGCCCGGTATGGAGAAGACATCAAGCTCCTGCATACAGACACCGACTCGTTCCTGTACCAGATTCGAACCCAGGACTTTTACGAGGTTATGGTTTCGGATGCACAGTTCTTTGCAGAGTTCGACACGAGCGGCTATCCTACGGACCACAAGTGCTTTTCGCCCACCAAGAAGAAAGTAGTTGGCAAATTTAAATACGAGTGCGATGGAAAGATCATGACCGAATTCGTAGGCCTCAGAGCTAAGTTATACTCGTATAAGTGCGGCGAGGTCACTAAAACGACTAAGGGAATTCATAAGTGTGTGGTACAAAATAAAATCGAATTTTTCGATTATCTAGCAGTCTTAAATGAGCTATGAACAAGGGATGTGACCATGAACACAATACGATCACATCAGTATGTACTGTATACAGAGACTGTAAATAAATTAAGCTCTGTGTCGCCCCGGTGACAAGCGAATCATAAGTTAAGCCGGTGTATATTCTGTTCCTTCTGGCTACATAGCATAGTTTTTTTTTTTTTGCAAATATAAAACTCCTCCAGACTGAATTGTGTTTGTAAATAAGGCTTACAACTGACAGGAATATGGAGATGGGACCAAAGCCTGCTTCATCTTCTCGTCCACAGTGTCGATATTACAGCAAGACTTTGGTTGCGCTGCACGCTGACACAAGTGGATTGAATGGAGAACACAATTCTCATGCAAGTGCTTGAGAAAAGCGAATTTCTAATTTACAAAATACAAAATACAAAAAAATTAAATCTAAAGGTATTAAATTGTTTTTTTTTTAAATTATCTCTTATATGGTTTCTTTCTTTATTCCAGCAACCCTCCATGCAATGGTGTAGGCACTTGTCGGCGATCTGTCTACATTCACCGAACACTGGGAAAAATTGCCAGATTTTTCTAAATCCGAAAGTGAATTAATAATTGTTATAGTTTCGGGTCTCCAACTCAGGTCCCTACACCATGCCTCGCCTTTGGAGATTGCTTAAATATTAATATCAGTTACATATAAGCACGTAGACAGACAGGAAATCACGTACAAGGTTTGTTAAAAATGATCCAAAACTCCGGTCGGTATTAGAAATGTGAACCCTTTATCTCACTATAACATCTTTATTATTCATCCAAAATTTGTCTAACAATCAATATTATAAGTTTCATACACCATGTACTTATACAGGATTTATTCCAACATGTTTTACTAAAGTGTCACTTAGGCGGTTCTTGCATGTAGACTAGTAGAATGATTATGATGAGTTGGGGCCAACGGCGCTGGTTTGCGACCCATGTTTGAAATTTGATCTCAATTATTTAACTTGGCCTTGACCACGAGACATTACTGTTTTAGACTAAAAATGCAATAGGTAAATCAAATTTACGACCACTTTTTAATAATCAGTATTGATATAACACGTTTACTAACTACAGGACACTCACAGCAGATATTAAAAACATATGTTGTTGAAATCAGCATGCTANTGATATAACACGTTTACTAACTACAGGACACTCACAGCAGATATTAAAAACATATGTTGTTGAAATCAGCATGCTTCTTAATTTACAATAAATAAGTTCAAGGTTATTTTAATTTCTAAAATTAATTTATTATATAGGGATGCTTGTCGACATATTTTGTTATCGTTAAATAAGCAACGTATGTAATTAATAAACATCATCTAGCCTGCAAATTGTATCAAGAACATTTAATCTTTTAACTATTTTATTTACAAACACATTGTCGCATGTCGCTGCCCAGTGTTTCCTTTGAGTGGGAAGACAAAGAGAGCTGGAGGTCAAATTTGTAATGTTAGACGAGAAGCGGCCTATCATAAAGGACACCGCCGCACACGCCGATAAACTTATCGCAGCTCGCACCTCGCTGACCCTGAGAAGCTCATATTTCTCCATTTATCACGCAGGAATGTCGTCATCACCATTACCTATCCCAGAACTTGGATTGCCGAGAACGTTCTAGACGGCACATACCTCAAGTATAAATACCACGTGCCGGCCTCTGAGGGCGGAGTGATTAAGAACCGAGAGTATGGCATCTCGTGCGACCTTAAGCGACAGTTGGGCGAGAGGGACGACTGTAGCGATCTGCGAGAGTGCGTCGGCGAGCTTGTGTGCAGTAAAGAGTGGGACTGATCTGCGGGACTGTGGACTGGATGCGTGAGTGAAAATACATTCGGGACGATGGAAATCAGTTTTAACTAAACGCGTGGAAATAATTGGAGCAGTTTAAGGGATTAGCAAGAGTAAAGACTGTGATAAAAACTTTAATTGAAATGGAGGTAGTATTAAATATTGCGCTCAATATGAATAATAAGAGTTAATAGAATGCCCAGGCTAATAAATAACAGNAATGGAGGTAGTATTAAATATTGCGCTCAATATGAATAATAAGAGTTAATAGAATGCCCAGGCTAATAAATAACAGATGTTTGACTGTTTGTAGCATTGAGAATGTAACAATATGTAATATTACCACGAGCAGTGTGTGAATCAATGGTGGGGATGCCAGGGAATTCCTTTCCCCTCCGATAAAATTTTTTCCCTCGGGCTCATGTAAAGAAAATTATTTCCCTGTAAGAGGAAATGATTTCCCTCTCTGAAGAGTAATTAATGCACGATTGATTATGAAACGAATCGTTCCCATATACAAGTTATAACAAAGAAGCTTTTTAATGCAATCTGTTTTCGAAGTGTTTTGTTAGCTGTGATACAAAATCTGTGTCACACAATTTTTACTGTAATAAAATCGTTATTTCCGTTTGTGTCTGTATATGTTTGTATGCTTGTTCATTTGTTTCTGCCAAAAAAAATCTTTAAAAATTATTTAAACCCGTCTGGATTTGTAATGTTGGTCTCGGATATTTTAAACTAATATATCGCCAGTATTATTACTTTAGGTGTATACATCTTATAAAAAATTTAAATATTTATAAATGATGTTCTCGTTATTTTACCTTGCTGTCATTTGCCATATCATAGCGTTTATATTAAATCTCCAAAAGTCTAGCGTTAACTTTACACCACTCAGCGAAAATTAATTCGCATCCTGACCACAATAGACTTCAAAATGAGGAACTAAGAAAAAAACAGACACTTGTCAGCGCTGAATTTTCGGCGTCATTTCAGTTTTTCGTTGTAGCTCGTATGAGAGATTTCAAGGATACCGGCGAACGTGCGGCTCGAGCACTGCCAGCGCTGTAACAAAGTTCCACATTACGGACCACGTACAGAGTGTATCTTTTTTGTTCGTGATCGTTCATGAGGGAACAGAACCGTTAACTTCCTTCGTAGGTCTCGCCCGTTACACTCTTCACACATCTCGCATTTCTCTTTTTGTTCTTCCTTCTGCGAGCCCTGCTACACCGCTACGGGTCAGCAGTAGCCGGTGGCACGGTGAGCCTCCCCACCCCCCCTTTCCTGGTTCTTCCAGCATACAAATAAGAAGAGTCTACGACACAGATTAATCTACCGTTAGACAATGCCAACCCCGGAGTGCTTGTTTGTAAGTCCGTCAACAGGAGGAGGTATAGACATCGTAGAAAAAAAAATTAAATCATTATAAATAACGTGCATGTTATTTTAGCTTTCAATCCTACGCCCGTCAGCCAGACCCCGATTATGAGACAAATGGGCTCAACAACAATGTATCATTCCTAGTGGAACGAAACACAGTCATATAAATAAGTATTCATGCAGTCATCTGCGAAACAAATGTCTCTTATTTCAAACTTAAATTATAAAACACAGCCCAGGCTTGTAATTAGCATGATGCGGTGCAATATGATTACGTCGTCGGTAATGCAGCTTCCAGTATTCCACCAGCACACTCTATTAAAATAAAAGATGTTACACAATGCAAACTGCGTTCTACCTAGAAAAAAGTATTCCTATAACTAGGGTAGTTGAAAACAAAACGTTATTTTATCCAACTCCTTACTGCAAGGAACACCTGTGTAATTGTGTGGCGTACCTTGAATGTACCTGCTGACAAGAGGTTAGTAACTGTGGTAAAGCAAAATGGGCCGCAAAGGGAAAGAAACGACAGCGAAAGAAAGACGATACATTAAACACTGATCATTATCTAAAATTGCTAGTATAATCGGAAGAAGTGCAGTGACTATGCAGTCTATAATTAAGTGATACAATAACATGAAAAACGTTATCGACGGAAGCTTACTACAAGAAAGACTAAAATATTACTAAGAATGATAATGAAAAACCCTAAATCGGCAGAATCTGAGCTATCTGCATGTGGGCATGACCAATTCGGAAAGAACATCACTCCTAGGGTAATTCGTACAGTTCTCAACCGTTCGGGCTACACAGCCAGGGTGGCAAGAAGAAAATCCAGGAGGTTTAAATTTGTACAGCAGTATGCATTCAATACAACATATTTATTGTATAAGGTATTATTTACATATGAAAGTTAATCTAATATTTTTAAAAATGAAAATAGGATTTTGGTCTGGTGGAGACCGAATATAGAATTCAAACCAAGGTGAAAAATGGCGGTGATGGAGTCATGGTAAAGTCGTATGACAGCCTCTGGTGCTGGTAAATTTGGGTTTACTGAAGATAACGACAGAGTCGTATATTTGAATATTCTCAATAAGAAGTTACAGACAACTGTAGATGACTTGGATCCTGTCGGAGATTATTACTTTCAACAAGCCAATGTCCCGAAACATGCAGCGCAAATTGTCCGTAATTGGTTGGTGCAACATACTTTCCACTCTGTAAACACTCCAGTATACAGAGTCCAGACTTTAACCAAATCGGGCACCTGTGGAGTGAACTCAGAATGTCTATTACGAGAACGGCAAAGTATTACATCCGAGATTACAAAGAGGTTGAGAGAAGTGATACATATGAAGGGAAAACATACAAAGTATTAAAACAGTTTTGGCAATGTTACACGCTTTATTTTCAGTCAATTTATTAATACTTTTTTTCACAGTGCAAAAAAGCAACTAAGTTTTTATATTACGTTTCGTGAATGCTTTGTATTTTTACATTTGTGTACACGCATAGCTACAGTTGCGAATTGTTATGAAGTGATCAGGCCATATGTTAATAATCCAATAAATTTATTTGTTTTCACAGTGGCCCAAATAAAGTTTATTTTTCTACTCTGAAGTGTATGACTACTTATTTCAATAACTATAACTGCTGAAAATTAAACGACAAGAAATGTAATAAACCAAAATAAGGTAAATATAAGAGTTTTCGCCATAACTACAGAAATTAATGAAAAGTATCATTAATTAATTGGTAGTCTTTTGAAGGTCTGGTGGTTTGTCTCAAGTCTCAGTGATGGATGGATAAGGCCTCCACAAACAACGGTGGGGCACGCTCCGCAAGTGTTTATCCAGAGTCTCTTGTGGTAACTTGCCCTTTGTCCCACTCCTCAGTCGCGACGCATTTGACTTCGTGGAGAGGAGTTGGTGGATTCTGGCAGTCAGCGATGGCTCCCTTCAGAAACACCCTAGCGTTTTATTTGCAAATGAAATCAGAACGTGATGACCAGTGCATGTTGCAAGTTGTTCCCCTCGAGGTACTGTTTTGTGTATCATGGTTAAATTTATAGTACGTAAGAACTATAGCCGATAGTGACAGTTATTCAAAATACATTATGAAAACTAGTGACGAGAAGATTGTCGGCCCTTCTATAAGCAATAAAGTGTGTTAATCACCACTGGGCAATGATGGCACTACATTTATAAACGGTAAAGTTAGGTTTATACAGTGACCTTTACGTGAAAGTGAATCACGTGGTCTGGTGAGGAGAGCAGCCCCACGCAGGAATATTTAGTTTATGGAGAAAACTATCAAAAGTGAGAATGGTCACAAATAAACTGCAAAAAACAGCCTCTTTAAACAACTTAATTATTCAAAACCACGCGGAAATATTATTAGAACAGAGTTACGTATTTACTAAGAAGTTCAAGACTTCTAACAAAGCTCAGCAGTCAACTTATCATTAGCTGAAATAATTAGAAAAAAAAAACACATTTCTTTCCGTTCGCTGGCGAGAAAACTTTCCTTCAAATGTGATGTGCTTGGTGTTATGATTTTGATATTTTGTTGATATTTATCCTTAACGGGGATATAGGGGCGCAACAAGTTACTGATAAGAGTTATGTAATGAACACTATATAAAACAAGTTTATTTAACGTTAAGGTTGTAGAATATTATTTCAATATAAATATGATTGAATATGAACGGGGGGAGCTTTACAAATACACTGAAATATTAAATGATATTATTTTATGAAGATTTAACTAGCCACGTTCTGAGTACAGCCTAATTTGAGAGTTCCCTCCCCACCTTGTTCATGATTCCGGAGGCTGATTAAGATGGCGCAAGTCGACGGCCCGACACACCCATTTTCAGTGGTCTTCTCGTTCCAATGACCCGACGACAAAAGACACCACCCACGGACTACACTGTCTTATATCGGCTGCGTTGTCCCCGTTTACTGGCCGGTGGAGGAGGTTTCTGTGGTTTGCGATTTCATAACTAATTTCAGNACCCTATATTGGCTGCGTTGTCCCCGTTTACTGGCCGGTGGAGGAGGTTTCTGTGGTTTGCGATTTCATAACTAATTTCAGCGATCNTTGTCCCCGTTTACTGGCCGGTGGAGGAGGTTTCTGTGGTTTGCGATTTCATAACTAATTTCAGCGATCACGGCCGGTGTCCTGGATAAATAAGTAAAGGTGTGATCAGGCAGGCCGCTCAACTAAGGGCTTGGCCACAACTCAAAACATTGACCATGAATACGAGGTAGAAATCAAGAAGATTCTTTTGGCTAACTAAAAAAGTTGAGTAAATTTAGGATTCATCTGAAAATCCTGAAATTTTAGCAAGAGATAAGGTTTGCCATAACAGTACCATTTTTTTCGAGTAGTTGACGATCGGCTGAGTCAAGTCAAGTAGATTTTCTTAACTTCTTACACACTTTATTTACGAAGGAAACTTGTTGGGCAGTATTTTATGGTACTGAAATCCCTCTTGCTATAAGAGGAAAAGGTACCTTCAATACCTTAAAATACTACATGGAGAAAATGTAATGAATATGCACGGGCGGTTGACCTTGAAATAAGTTTATAGATCAGCTTACAAACCAATTATGGTGCAAGCAATTAGCTTTCCTGAACAAAACTAGTATCAGTCTGCCACGAAAGGATGAGAACATATTAAATCCAAGAGACAAACTTCCTGCTTGAAGAGACCGTTCAGCAATGACGCGGTGCAGTGGCTGTGTTGTTAAAGTATTGGTATTATTCTGTTGGAGTTTTTTGATGATTTTCCTTTGTTTAGCTCGAGCTGGCGACGCTTGTAACGTAATGCTGAAGTAAAATTTACCCACTAATTTCGCTTGGTCGCTTCTAGTTAAAATGTATTCTACACCCACCTGCAGGTTTTGATTGAATCTAGGGATTTTAGCCTTGGCTTCTTATGAGCATCTCCCCTTTGAATTTTGCGTTAACATTTGATACGTCTTTATTTTAATTGCCTGTGCCGACGCCTTTGTTCGGCTCTAGTTTGGAGTGCGTGTCGTGTACGTGGCTGTCCGTTGTCCAACTGTTTTATTATTACGTGTGCCAACCACTTTCATGTCGGGCACACTTATTTTGGTGGCTTTTTATATGAATTGTTTGTTTGCAGTGGTTTCAGGGCCATTTTTCTTGAATTGTACGGTTCTTTCACATAATTATAGTTTTTTTTAATATGTTCTTGTAATTTTGTACGAATTTTATCNTTCTTGAATTGTACGGTTCTTTCACATAATTATAGTTTTTTTTAATATGTTCTTGTAATTTTGTACGAATTTTATTCTCAAAATAACTAGTAATAAACTTGCGTAAGGCACAATTTGGTCCCTGAAAATGAAAAAGAAGACAGTCATGAAATGTTTCCAAATATGGCTCACTGATTTCAATACGAAATACAAATATTGATTTATAACTATCTGCTATTACTCAGATTGAACTTTATACTATTTTCNTTCTTGAATTGTACGGTTCTTTCACATAATTATAGTTTTTTTTAATATGTTCTTGTAATTTTGTACGAATTTTATCTCAAAATAACTAGTAATAAACTTGCGTAAGGCACAATTTGGTCCCTGAAAATGAAAAAGAAGACAGTCATGAAATGTTTCCAAATATGGCTGANCTGAAAATGAAAAAGAAGACAGTCATGAAATGTTTCCAAATATGGCTCACTGATTTCAATACGAAATACAAATATTGATTTATAACTATCTGCTATTACTCAGATTGAACTTTATACTATTTTCCAGTTGCAATGGTTGAATTTACATGATTTATATTGTAACTTATATTGTTTTATCACATGGCTGACTCTTCCTCGCGGAAGAAATATCGGCGTCACTTAAAATGACGTACAAGAAATTAAAAACACCTACAAGAGTAAGTATAGACTTATATTTTTTATAAGAACTTCTCCCATATGGTTAACGTAGTTCTTGTGGTTTTATTGCAAAGTTTTTCACAACATGCTGGATTTTCGTGATAGTCTCAAAACAGTCAAATGTGGCATTCATAGACGCCCCAGGCAGCATAAAAGGGAACGCCATAACGTGTCTGGACCATTTCAATATGAAGGTCAGCGACAACATTGTTTTGGAAGGTTTTTGCATTAGTGTGTAATTACTCAAGACTCATCTCACATGTCATGTTGAATTACTGGTTGCTATCTTATTTCAGTTGTTTCGAGACACTTATTTCGAAACTACAATTACAGGTCTACGGATAAAACTGGAGAAAAAGAAAAGATTAAGTTTATTTTGAAAAACTTGTAATTGCACATAGGTTTTTCTAACCTTTCGTTATGAGCAGAGACTCGAAAATTTCGCGAGTTCATTTGATGGCTAGGCGAAACTTGACAGTTCTGTATTTATCCCAGGGGCTGTCAACTGTTCACTGGTTTCTGTGTACTAATAGGTTGTTCGTTATTCGCTCAGTCTCTTTCTACATGTGTATNACTGTTCACTGAGTCACAGTCCTGTAAGGGGTGTCAAACAAGTCGCCTAATCAGAAGAGTAACAAGAAAGTACAAATGTTTATAAAGTTCATTCTAGTAACTCTTAAATTCGCAATATTCCTGGGTGTGTCTGGTCATGAATCAGGGTCCCCTTTAGGCTGAAGATGAAATTTTAAAAGGAAGGAACAGAACACAAACCGATAGGTATCTGCAATGTGCTAGAAACGTACATTTCTTTAAGATTAAATGAAGTAGAAAAAGAACAAAACCACTCTAAGTGGACGCTCCCCCTCAGGTGAGCACGTTGTCATCCAGTTCCTACCAGACGGCAGCATGACGTAGAAACTTCCTATGTCTGCGTCACAACCGCTCATGCGGGGAAATCCGCGATAAAACGATGACCTGTCCGCTCCCCTAAAACCTGTTCCGTTAAACTGCTTCCGCCAAAACGCTACTTGTAACCCCGGCTTTCCTGCAAGCTTTCCAAGGACGCCACTGTGTTTCTCCCTCCAGAAAGGTGACTGGGTTAGCGACTGAGAAATTCAGCCCGTGGACGGTCAAAACGTCGTAGTAATTTGCGATTTGGTAGATTTCTGTCATAGACTAACGTGAATGGCAAAACCAATTTCGTCTTCTGCTGTTGATATCACGTCAGTGAATAGTAACACACAAGTGTGCTAACATTTGTCTTTCCAGAAAACCCTTGGATAAATACAGTAGCTCAAATTAATATTCGGCCACCTATGATTATCGCAGTTTCATGGCCTTATGTTACATTAGAAATGAAGATAAACATAAATCACATTGCGCAATCACTCTTATGTGCTTTAAATTAAATGTAGCGGTAGCAAATAACGGAAATGAGCAATGCAACTTAACAAACAATATGATTTTGTCATCCCATACTGCAAAAGTACGCCCCTTTAATATTCGACTATCATCATTCAAACACAAGCATTACCCTCTTTGCAAACTAAAGAAACAGTCTTTTAGTACCTGATAGCATGGCCATTCTGTTTAATTACTTCTCGCAGGCGTTGTGGCATATTAGAAAAAATTTTCCTGATACATTCGGAGCCAATCTTACTCCATTCTTCCTTGAACCGTTTCTCTCATTCTTTTGTGGACCTAATTGTTGTAGTACGCAGTCTTCTTTTCAATTCATCCCACAGATTTTCTATGGGATTCAGGTTGGGTGATTGAGGAGGTGTGTTAATGACTTTGGGACAGTTATACAAAAGCCAGCTCTTGACAATGTACGACTTGTGTTTTGGGTCATTATATTGGTAGAATTTAAACGTGTTCCTAATGCCCAGATTATCAGCACTCTTGTGTAGGTTTGCTTTCAGAGGTTGAGATCGTCTTCCTTTTTCATTTTCCATCGACATGTACAACCTCTCCAACACATGCTGAAGATATACAGCCCCAGATCATAATACTACCTCTACTGTGTTTCACAGTAAGTTGTAAGTTCCCAGGTTTTAGCTCCTCATTTGGCTTACCCTGTCATCTGAACCAAACACATTCAATTTCGTCTCATCAGCAAAAATAGCATCATTCTACTAGTTTTCATCTTTGTCAGCGTGGTCTATTGCGAACGTAAGCAGTATTATTATATTTGCCTCATTAAGAAAGGCTTCTTTCTAGATGCCCTGCCATTATAGCCTGCTCTTCTGATAACTCGTATGGTTTCTGGATGGANATTAAGAAAGGCTTCTTTCTAGATGCCCTGCCATTATAGCCTGCTCTTCTGATAACTCGTATGGTTTCTGGATGGATGTTCTTTCAACATTCATTGAGTACCTCCGTGGTAAGTTTGCAAGCACTAATTTTCGGATCTTTCTTTATTTTCCTGATTACTAGANATTCATTGAGTACCTCCGTGGTAAGTTTGCAAGCACTAATTTTCGGATCTTTCTTTATTTTCCTGATTACTAGACATTCTTCTCTCTCGCTCTCGCTTAGTTTCTTCGGCTGTCCTTTTTGAAGTACCGAATCTATTCTGTCTTCCTTCTCAAACCTTCTTATGATGTCTCCAACAGTGGACCTCAGCAGATTCTGGTGCTCCGCAATTTCTCGTTGAGATTTCTTCTTTGCATTATGAAATATTACCATCCGTCGCTGATCAAACGTTGTACTCTTGCCCCTGCGTCCCATTTGCCTGACTTACGCAGCCAATAGAGCTGCCCGATACAACCTCTCTGCGCAGAGAGCGTGCAGGGAATGACACGAGGTACGAACGCAATGTGCATCGTGCCTGTGTCACGCATCCACCACAACTGGCAGAATATTAAAGTGGCGTACTTATGCAGCAGGCGAGGACAAAATATTGTGTTTCCTTAACTTGCACTGTTCATTTCAGATATAGGCTACTATTGCATTTCATTTACAGCACACAAGAATGATTATGCAATATGTTTTATGTTTATCTTCATTTCTAATGTAACATAAGATCATGAAACTGCGATAACCATCGGTGGCCCAATATTAATGTGAGCCACTTTATATATATATACACATATATATAACGTACGCATTCTATATTATGTATAAGAATGTATGTAATATGNTATACACATATATACATATATATAACGTACGCATTCTATATTATATATAAGAATGTATGTAATATGTATACATTATAAATAATATATGGCAACAAACTGCCTAGGGCGTATCCAAGTTAGTGNCACATATATATAACGTACGCATTCTATATTATGTATAAGAATGTATGTAATATGTATACATTATAAATAATATATGGCAACAAACTGCCTAGGGCGTATCCAAGTTAGTGAGGGGTAGCGAAATTAATAAAAATAAAATAATTAATTTTAATAATATTTACAATAACCTAAAAATACACACAGCTATTATTTGCGAAAATACAACTGCCCTCCCTTACTTACCATTTTATAAGTGAGCGCAGTTTTTATGCTAATCTCAATTATAATTAAAATCCTAATCACAGTCCTCATACTACTTTACTCATTAACTACAAATACGTGTGTGTATATATATACCATCAAAAATTCCACTACCATACATTTGTACAACTCGAATGTCCATCGCTCATGAAACAAGTCCCACTTTCTTACAGTCCAGCCGGTCAGTTTGAGTCTCTGCCCTCCCGATGGCTGTGCACTGCACTCACTGGTCACTTCGCCGTAGCATGTCGTCCTTTTCCGTCACACACACCCGGCATTAATGACAATACAAAACTGCCGACACAGAGCTGAGATGACCTGGCCCAGAAGGTTCTTCTCACCTCGAGTCACGCCGAGGGAGGTACAGTAGCGTGTGGTGAACTGTTGCAAGGTAAGCTAGCTATAGGTCTGTGCTGTACCCTGTTGCTCGCTAGTTTACATTTCCACCATTAAAACGTAATTCTGCATGTGAAGCCACAGAACATGTGTAATGGGTCCTTTGCCGGCTCTCTGTGAATGATAGAAATCATGCAGTTTCCCGAGGCTGCACGATGGTTACTGGCTCCTGCTGGGTGCACCGAGAATGTACAGCAGTGAGCAACTTGCTACAGTTCACCACACGCCACTGGGAGGTGATGACCAGAGAATTCGCGCAATGGCTCCAAAGTCGTTCATTTTTCCAGAAGCAGGGATGATGTCAGTCCCATTAGCGTTATCGCGTCCGTGAGGTGGCTTCGCCTCCCCTCCTCAAGGTACCGATGGTGTTATTCTGGTGATTTACACCAGGCCCACCCGAAGGGAGGAGTGAGTGAAGAGATGTGGGTGGCTCTTAACAGCGTGGCCTTGAGAGCCGATGAGGGTGATTGAGGTGAGTATTGAGCGGCGCCGGGAATGAAAGGGCGAGGGAAACAAGAGATCCCCGAGAAAACCCGACAACCAACGACATCGTCCGGCACGATTCCCACTTGCGAAAATCCGGTGGGCCGGCCGGGGATTGAATCCGATTCGACTTGGTGGGAGGCGAGCAGGCTAACCGCTCAGCCACCGTGGCCCCAACCAAAGGGAGGCGGGGAAGGGCACACAGGTGAAGCAGTTATAAGAAACAATATTATACACATTATATAGTGCATAACATATATCCTAAATGCATTAAAACTTGGCCAGGAAAAGTATTCTAAAAATAAGGTAGTTAAATAAACAGTTTTATAATCTTTAGTCCAAGCAATGAATGTTGGACAGTTCCTTGTTCGTATACAAAAAATGGTTACTGTACTTCTAAGGTGGCATATTTTCTCTATGCAGTTTTATTTCACATACTGTTCGGATACAAATGTTTAACACTCATGACGACAAATATTTCAATGAACAAAATATTGAAAAATATAAATTAATGGAACGCCAATATTTAAAAACAAGCGTAATTTTATTGTTACGCGCGTGGACTCTCGCATCAGGCACGCACTGCCCGGTGCTTTCCGGTGTGTGTGTGGGGGGGG
>NQII01005776.1:119450-149047 GCA_002778355.1 Clitarchus hookeri
CACAGCCCCTCCTCTTCCCTGATGGAGAAGACAACGACTTTAGAGGATTCGCAATAATATTCTGGGAACTAGGACCCTCTGTGCAATGCGGGATTAGGGATTAAGATAAACTTTTGGATGATCGCCGGCGACACTATAAATACCAATGCAGCTGGAGGGTCGGCAGTCTTGGGTAGAAGTAATTCGGCTAGAGTGTAGTAAGAAGGCGAAATCTGGTGCAGCGACGGACAAGCGTGACGAGCACGGACCACGACATGAGATTGGGAGAGTACGGCGGACGAGGTGTTTGTGTTGTGAACGGAGGAGAGGGCGTGAAACCCAAGTGTAGACTACTGTGCATGAGGGCGCTCTGAGAACTCTTAGAACATTGCGGACTGGCNAGAGACTACGGCGGACGAGGTGTTTGTGCTGTGAACGGACGAGAGGACGAGAAACCCGATGAGTGAATGCTGCTGTGCATGAGGGCGCTCTGAGAACTCCTAGAACATTGCGGACTGGCGGGACCTGGACTGAACTGAGGTGGGACCGTATGAACATGTGATACGGATTTTACTGAAAATATTGGAACTGTCAAATATGTAATTATCATTTATAAAGTAATTCAATAGGTTTTGATACACAGTTTATTGGGACTGATTTTACTTATTTAATTGCATTAATATCTGTGAGGTAATTGTAAACTGTACTGATTGAATTTATTAATTGTGAATAGCAAGAGATATCAATTTATTGTGAGACGAAAGTATTTTCTTTGTAATTGTTGTAAATAAATTAGGAAATTATAATTAACTCTTGTATTTAATTAAAACCTGGTTTAGCACACTGACTTTGAGAAATTGTAACATTATATATAATCATTCTCAAAATGCTCAGAGATATGATGTATTCCAAAATATACGTTGCAAGACTAATGTTTCTCAAGAAAATTATTGCAATATAAAAATAATATTTCTCACGAAAATTATTGCATTATAAAAAGTTACAATATTCCTGAAAATATAAAACACTGCAATGACTAACAAGAAATATTTCCTACAAAACAAGTTAATTACACATTAACCAGTATAAATTTAATGCGGCGGTGATCTGGCGATTATGTATTTAGTAAATGTGTCACTTGACTACTTCCGTTACATACTAAATACGAAATATCAAGTTGTTCTTTTCGTGTATAGAATTTGAGTCAAGTAACCATTTTGTTGGCAAAATCTGCCAATCCGAACAAGGCTTCAAGCTCTGGGGTAAAAAAAATGAAGACCGTTACACCTCAGGTCACGGGTGCTACCAAAATCCAGCGGAAGAATTCACCCGCAGCCGTAACGGTTAGCGCTGGTGAGTGTAGGTAATTATTGTTACGCCTCGGGACATCACGCAAGTGATGTAGGTACCACTTAAAATCAAAGTTCACAGCAGCCACATACATTCAAGCCTACTCAACCAAGTAGGATTCACATTAACTCGAGATGCACGCTAACGTGCGATATAGTCATACGCTCTTGACCTCGTAGAAGAAATTCTCATGCAAGTGTATTTCGTGCACACAAATATTGTCAGTTTGATTCAAATCGACTTTGTGGTTCTACACACAGCCTTCGGCAGGTAGTGTGCTGTGTATGCCTGCGAAGTTCACTACCTGACAGGCAGGACCACACACTTTATGGCAGGGTTACAATTAGTAGCATCGTCTAGAATGCGTCCGCCATCCAGCCGGTTGTGTGCACATTGCAGCTGGGTACCGACTGCTAAATGTGATGTACACCAAATAGTCAAATATTGATGGATTTCGACCGAGGTTAATAGCAACATTACACATTTAGTATCCTCGCCAGTAGTAAAAAGTTTGTGGCGTTTTTAATTGGTATTTTAAAAAACTTGCACTTGTAATATTTGGTTTTCCCTGAAGAATAATTGCGACACGGCGATCGAAGTCAACAAAGAGCCAATCATCTAGCCGTTCGTCTTCAGCGATAAATACGATTGCCCATTCGCTTCTGTCGTATCGTCGCAGTATTATAAAAAGCAAACGCACTTGGAAGACGATTAACCGAAAGAGGACCAAATTAATGGACGTCATCTCCCACGTAACCTTCAGGGAATTTTAAACCGTCTACGAAGAGTGGTGCGGCAGATCTAGAAGTGAGATAATGAATCTGCAGAGAAACAGATTCATGGAAATTTACTGCGNTACGAAGAGTGGTGCGGCAGATCTAGAAGTGAGATAATGAATCTGCAGAGAAACAGATTCATGGAAATTTACTGCGTTGGTCATGAATGGAGCGCAGTTCTGCGAAAAGAGAGGATTTCTTTTTTAACAAATCTAGATGAGATGAAGGTTGCTGATTTTTGGAAAAACATAAATTACTGGCAGGTGGTTGTAGGACACGTAAATAGAGAAGTATTATAAAAAAGGCCCTTGCTGGGATAGTCCAGCCGCTGAGTTGCAGCATAAGCACAAGATACGATAATGTGACTGGATCAGTTTATTTTATCGCGTCCATCAGACTTTTTTTGTGTACATGCCTGCACAAAGATACTGGACAAACTTCAGTTTACAAAAATACAAGTACTTTACGTGATTACATAAACACCCATAAAAACGAAGGCAAGTTCTGTTAAATTCAATCCTTTCCTTGTAAGATCAGCCCACGTCCACCTTCTCTGAAATCGCCATATGAAAAACACAAATACGAATCAAAATAAGAGACGCACTGTACATATAACATATGTACAGCTGTCGGTATTCTAGCGTGACGACCACAGTCTCAAGATGGCTGTTAGCCGTGTATTTGTCTCCTCGACGTGCTGCATCACGCGCTCAGCCGAGTCAATATTGACCAGGCACTCTTGTATCGTGTGCTAAAACAGATTCGACAGTTAAGCGGCATCCTTAGTAAAAAATGTTAAACGCCTCAAGGACACGTCCGGCCGTAAGGAACATTGCGACGGCGATGGGAAATAGCATTAACAAGTTTCGCGTGTGTTCTGTTACACACGCGCGCGCACACGTATAAGCTTAATACAATACATAAGTAAGGAACTCCCCTCCCCAGAAAATATTTTTTTTTACAGCCACCAGTTTCCGCATGNTATCGTGTGCTAAAACAGATTCGACAGTTAAGCGGCATCCATAGCAAAAAATGTTAAACGCCTCAAGGACACGTCCGGCCGTAAGGAACATTGCGACGGCGATGGGAAATAGCATTAACAAGTTTCGCGTGTGTTCTGTTACACACGCGCGCGCACACGTACAAGCTTAATACAATACATAAGTAAGGAACTCCCCTCCCCAGAAAATATTTTTTTTTACAGCCACCAGTTTCCGCATGTTTAAATTATATGTGTTTTTACGTGACGATGCCAATCAGAATAATGCTAAAATGACGTTCACATGCCAAAACAATTTTCTTCGGCAATCTTTCGTACTTTGTAATATGCTAGAAAAAGTTTTCCGTTACTATTATCTGTCATTATTGAAGCACAAAATGAAACCTGTACTTTTACCTTCAGCGCTGGTAGTTGGCTAGCAAGGCCGAACTACAGGAGGGTCAGCCAGCGTACACAGCATTTCACTTCCTCGAAACTATTCGCCCTTGTTCTTGGCGTCACTGGTGATACTGAAGTACAAGCAGTCAAAACAAGGCCACACAGGCCTACTGAAGTTAACAAATATCGTCGCTTCTTTGGTAGCGCGGTCGTCCTCTTTTAACATTCAGGGATATTTATTTACCATTTATAATAATGAATGAGAGGCGAATCAGAAATCCCTTCACCTCAATAGGTAGCTCGGAGTACATTCGCAAACACCACATTTACAACGGTAAAGAATCAAAGCACGGCAATATGTAAAAGTGTGTACCTATAGTTTACAATGAAGTCTGGAGCAACCAATTGTGCATCAGTCAGTTTGGCGTTCACGTCAGGATGACAGTAAGTAGAACTTATGATAGACACCTGTAAAATTTGCTTTATTATTCGAAGGCAAAACAAACTTCAAACACACGTACGTCTGTATTGCTCTTATCACTGGACTAAACTTCGTTAGGCACGCCCTGTACTGCTTTGAACCAATCGGAAACAAGTAAAGAAGAGATAGCCCAATCACGTCTCACAAAGTCTAAAGATAAATGGGTCCTTACTTTGGCAGAAGCCAATAAACAAATGGCACCGACTCGAACAGGATGGTCAAGTGTAGCGTGCCGCCAGAAAACAATGCGAATTTTACCAAGTCCCTAGCTAATGATAAAACCACGTATAGCCAAAAGTATTGACAAATCTGCATCACAAATACGTTCGGAGGAAACAATGGTTGAGTTACAGTTAAAAAGGTACTTGCCCTACATTAAAGCAATGGATAACATCAGACTCAATACCGGAAGTGAACGTGAGTCGTGAAAACAAACACGTATTATTTTCAATTTCATACACGGTACTTGTATATCATATAGGCTTTAACCTCAGTAAATTTTGACAGTTACAGAAAAGTCGGGAGGCCACAATGTATCCCTCCGCCGCAGCTGTTTTGTCAGTGAAGAAAACAATGTTTGCGAACAAACTCAACGATTTCACCGGGTCACCGGATTCTCGCAAGTGGGAATCGTACCGGACGATGGCAATGGTCTCGGGGATCTCCAGTTTCCTACGCCCTTTAATTCACAGCTCCATACTCACCTCGATAATCCTCATCTCCAGTTTCCTACGCCCTTTCATTTCGGCGCCACTCCATACTCACCTCAATCATCCTCATCGGCTCTCAAGACCACGTTGTTAAGAGCCGCCCAAATCTATTCACTTACTCACTCTACGATTCCAGTGGCAGACACTGTAAGGCTGACAGCTTAAACCCAGTATTTAATGTAGGTTGGTTGTATTAAGTTGTATTAAACAGTATTTAATGTTGGTTGCCATTCCAACCTGTTTTATTTTTCTTACGGCCAAGTAATACAGTAACTATAACTATTAGGGTACTGTTTATTTCATTGGTGATGCGGAGAACTTCAGTTTATCGTTTATCGTGAGACAAGATTGTATTGCGGCTCTTCTTATGAAGTAATAGCAATTTAAATTGCATATTGTTTTAAAGATGCAGTGGGAAATGTTGCTCATACAGAAATGACACAATTACTATTAACTTAAAAGTTAACCTCAACAACAACAAAAAATATATAAATGTGTCGCTGTTCCTACCGACGCGAGAAATACACACACAATATTTTGAGTGAAGTTAACCATACACGCAAAAATTGTTTAATTTTTTTTATATAATGAACTACACTAAAAAAATTAGCTTATTTAGGTTGCGTATGTTTCAAAACTTCCCGCAAGAACAAAACGTGATGAATATTTCGCTGTCCACAACGATGTGAGAAATGCAGCCTGTAAATATTTTCAGCAAATTTAACTTTACACGCAAAAATTCTTGGGTATACAATACAATTAATAAATTAAGGGGAAAGTGGCTTTAAAAAGAGGTCCCGTACATTTCAAACACTGTATAAACTGTTTCTAAAACAATATTTACGAAACACACAAACGTTTACTGTTCACTTTTTAATTCCTACACACTCATTTGTACGATTAATTCACTAAAATCGCTTTCGTCTGCAACTCGTACAAAATAATTTATTTGTCTACTTATTCAATTAACATAACACTTGACCTGTTTGTTTCTTGACACCAACAATCCTAAACTTCAGAACGTAAATACGTTGTAGCTCACGCTTCACGACGGCTAAGGAACACAAGCAACCCTTTTACGAAGTGGTAGAAACTTGTCAATATTTAATTTCACTGGTGAAGACTTCTATAAGAAGAAGCCTACAGCAAACTACATTTACCCCTTTCAAGTCCACTTTAATTTACGGCTTCAGGTGTTGCAGAACATTTTATGATGCGTGCTGTACTTAAGTCACTAAAACACTTGTTTCGTTGTCACTGCCGGGATGTATGTTCGGCTACAGTTATGTGAACCAATTATGATCTGGACCAGTAAGAAGTTTTGCGAATCATTTACTCACATGTAAGATCATTGGTCATTGAGCTTTGCAGTGTACAGTACAGACCAAAAATTACCTACACGTGCGTAATGTACACAATTGTGTACACTGGGTCTGAATTAGCTAACGAAATATTCAAATACAAGAATAATAAATTGCAGAAATAATATTTCGACACGACACGCGAGGAACTTGCGGCGAAAGAGAGCTCAATGACATTCACCGGGATGGATAAGTTTATTGTTTACGTGCTGTGTACATTGGACACGATGTTTGTCAAGATTTACCTTAGTTATATGAAATGCAGAATACAAGTACCCTATAACACTGCGTTCCATCTGTGACGAAACTCTGAAACAAACCGGCGAGCTCCGCGGCCAAGGTTGCCAGGACATTACCTTTGGACAATATTCGCGGTTCGAATCCCGTTACGCCATGGATGTGTGCTATTCTCGAATGTCGGGAAGTAGCTTAGCTTAGCAGTAAGTCGTCCCCCAGTTAGCACTCCGGCTGCCAAATCATTAGTAGGCTACGTTAAAAAAAATATAATAAGATTTTTTATGGGAATGGCCACGCAACCAACAAATAACATACTCAATGACAGTTAAAATAACTCGTTCACGCATTTGTCCACCGTATAATGTGTTTCTGTGAAAACTTCAAGACCAAGAATATCCAAATCAGTGAGGCAAATACACTAACGGATCAGACGAAAGTTCCACAAGAAATGGTAAGAAATTTGAATTACCACAAGACTATAAAGCCACTCATGCGAGAGAACGTCAGTGAACATGGTTTTCGAGCTTCACAGTACCCTGCAGAGACGTCCGGTACTGAGACTTTGTTGCTATCCGTCAAAACCACGTCTGAATGCCTGTATCTGCCTCGCTTTACTATGAACAAACAAGCGAGGGTCTCAATTAAACTCTCTTTTCAGTTTAATGCTGGCGGTGCTGTTAGATCTGCCATCTATTAATAAATATTACATTAGTCTAGATTCAAAATTATTTATTTTCTCTTTAATTCTTCCACCTGGCGTTCACTTTCTATAAACTTGCATAACACAGCATCCGCATGGGTTGCAATCGATGCAATACGACCTGCAAAAATATTCCACGTACATTCCTGTCAAAAGTCACGTGTTGTTTTTTTTTTTGCATGACAATTCTTGTGTCAAGTGCGAATAACAAGAAGCGGTAGTAGACAAAGCCGGTACAACAGAGCTAAACAGAAGCACGCCAGGGGGTAAAATGAGGAAGAGAGTAATTACGAAGAATGTGCAAACTACTGGACACGCGAGCAGAGCACACACAGCCAGCCCACTGCTAGTCACAGCTCGTGTAACGACTCTTGTGGCTCGAGCATCCCCGCTGCTTCACATCTGCGTGTCTGTTCGCATGCCAGGCGGGGCCGGATTTCTCACGTTACCGTCTGTAGGCCTATGAAAAAGTGCCGCACCCTCCTCGATATTTTTTCTTTCAATTTTTCTTTATTATTTTACAATAAGCAACGAAACCAGGTGCGTCATATTGATTTAAATTACCACATTAATATGTTATAAATAAATTACCGAATTAAAATAATAAATAAGTATCAGTTTGTTAAAAACAAATTATAATTTAAGTTACTGAATATTGAATTAACTAGTTATAAAACTCTATAATTTAGTATGGGAAGCTTGACTTTTTATTGAGTACTATGCATTTCTTCTAGTCTTTCTTTTGGCGAAGTCATTGGTGTCACGTGCAGTGCAGTATCTCTCTCTCGCTCTCTTTCTCCCCTTATCCCTCCCTCTCTCTCTTTATATATATATAATTGCCAGTACCATTTTCTATCCATATATGTGCATGTTAAGTCCAGGCTTCATGTTCTCTCCTGTCGTGGGATTTTTCTATGCTATGCATGCTGCATTTGGGTCTCAAGCCACCTTTAACTGACATGTTGTAAGGAACGGCCTCAATNATTGCCAGTACCATTTTCTATCCATATATGTGCATCTTAAGTCCAGGCTTCATGTTCTCTCCTGTAGTGCGATTTTTCTATGCTATGCATGCTGCATTTGGGTCTCAAGCCACCTTTAACTGACATGTTGTAAGGAACGGCCTCAATATATAAAAACACATATGATTAATTTTGAAACATTTACATAAAGTTGTTTTGCATTCTTGAACAAAGCTAATCAAAAAATAGTTTAAATCTCCACCTATAATAAAGAATGCCACAAAATTGTAAAAAAAAAAAAATAATAATAATAGCACAATCAAAACAGCAATACAATAGGATTTTTCATTTTCGCTTGACTAATCTTCACTGTGTTGCAAAGATAGAAAAGATAAATGGGCACGAGAGAAAGTTCTTAAAATAATTTTTAATTACTATATAAATACTTGCTGTGCCCGCGGCTACGCTCGCGGGGAATACAAAACTATTGTTTAGGTATTTTTTTTAAATAAAGTTGAATTTTAGTTAGTGGTAATCATCTATACATATTATAAAACTAAACATCTCTCTGTCTGTCTGTCTGTTAGTGCGCTTATCACTCAAGAACCACGTACCCGATTTACGTGTTATTTTTTAACTCGTAGCTATGTTCTCTGGCCAGGTTTTAGTATACATTTTGTTACGTAAAGTAACGTAAGGAATAAACAGTGACTATAATAGTGAATCAATTCGGAAAAAAGTTTGTCGCCAGCGCGCTCTTGCAATACGCTGTCTAAACCGTTACAGATGGAACAATATCATGTAGTAAAGGATTGTGTAAAATAAAAAGACCTAAAAAAAAACTCCGCGATAGCATATACCTATCTATAACAGAGAAATACTAATAAGCGTTGCGGTGGAGTGCAATTCTAATCTATTATATGAAGTTTCCCTGATGTAGTCGTCGTTAACGGTTGAATCTACTATGTTATCTGGTATTGGTAGGCCCATGCTTTTTATACTTTTTCCTGACAATGTCTGCACTTGCTTTTCAATTTCAATTAGTGCAAAGTGAAAAACTTCGCCATGGAATGTTTTGCAACACAACAACGGGTTTTGCTAATTTTTAAGTTTAATTGTATGCATAACTGACCTATAGCCGCCTGTCTCTGTGCTACGGGTGGTCTAATACCATACTAAGTGCATCCTGCAAGTGTTGGTCACCTGCAATACATGCTCGGTGTGGTACAATATTTTGATGATTTATGTATACATACTACCATGCCATGTGCCTTTAACCCACTTACGTGCCCCTGCGATAGCATATCCAGGGTAATAATTTTTTTTTTGCAAATGTGGAACTTTCGCCAAAATATAACAATGGATTAAATACATGAAGATGACGTGCACCTCTTAAAGCTGTAATCAGAGCTGTTTAGAACTATCTCCTGTTTTTTATTCCGTATATTTCAAGCTCAATCTGCAGTGAGCATAAACTAACACCCCAGCCTAAGAAAACAAGAATTCAAATGTTCTTCCCCGTAACTGATTAGGGTAGTTCATTCGTTGTTATAACGACCCTGGTTGGCTCGGTGGTCAGTCACTAGCATCCCAGCTGCAAGGTCACCGGTTTGATCCCAGAAACAGGCCAGGCACTGAGGTGTAGTTTTTTTCGGGGTACGTGAGATTTCTTCCCCCCATCTTCATTCCATCGCTCATAGGACGTACTGCTCAATAAGACAAAACGATTGTATGCAATTATAAGGGTGGCCACATCCATTATTTTTATGGAGGCGGAAAGTCTTAACACAGTCCAAAAAATCAAGAGCACAAGCCATTCTTTTCATTTGGTGTTCCTCAGTAAGCAGCCTGGGAACCCAACGTGCGCACAATTTGTGAAATTGCAAATTTTCAGAGACAATTTTGTGCCAAGTTGTTTTACCCACATTCTGAAATTCCAATGCTAAAGTTGAAATTGTGAATCGCCGGTCTTCACGAATATCGTGATTTCAGCGTCTTCATAGGCGAAGATTTCCAGAACCGTTATAAGTACTTTACATATCGGTAACTAGAACTTCAAGCAGTGCGTGTAACAGGTATAAGACTTAAATGCTTATACACCAAGGGAACCTATTCAAACTTGCTGCAGCTTTAGAAAATCAAACAGGGAAGAGAATTAATTGCACATCTCCTTCCACCCTGTCAACTTCTTTCAACCGTAGTCAAAACGGTTCTGCCACTTCGTCATCCGCTATTTTAAGGTATTCTTGCCAATTGGTATCACTAAATAGATTAAGGGTGTCGAAAAATAAGCCTTACATTCGCCGGAAAAGGATAGGTTAGTGATAATAACATTTTACATGGACAGCTGTCACCAACGCTAAGTTGATATATTTCACCCCAGGGGTGGGGNGCTAGCAGCATCAACTCTTCATCTGGCCAATCTGCCCCATCCTTGGCTGGTGGTGGTAGGGCATCATTATATTCAGTTGGATGAGAACGAAGCTCATGAAGACCTCTGCCACTGGGCGTGTCAAAATCCCTACTACACCACCTACAGGTGAACATCATGTCGCAAATAAACTTGGAACAACTAGGAAAACTTCTAACTCGTAGCGGCTGCAGCGCGACCAGAGAGCAGCGCGAACAAAATAAACTCTCAGAAATTCGCAGCACACCAAGGGTCTAGAGCCAATTTTTAGACAATATCCGAAATTAGACCACCAATCACGTTTTTTGAAAAAATCTGTGATGGTTTAGGTTTTATAAGAAATCGGACCTTACTTTCCGAATAACCCTCGTATTAATAACACATTTAGGCTTACAACATTTTCATACGTTTTCACTTGAATGATGCCAGAATAAAGTTATTAGGCCCGTTGCAACGTAAATTTTTCATATGGCGGAAGGATACAAAATGAGGAGAAATGTAGATATCAAGCAGGCTTTTAAAAGCAAGCCCGATTTTATAAACGGGCACACTGGGCACGTGCCCAGGGGCGCAACGTCTGACCAAGGAAAAATGACAAAAAAGAGAAGTTTAATATAGAATCCTAGATAAATATTGTAATCAAGTACAGCTGTGAGATACGCCCTTGATTTGTATTTGAACGTAATATTCATAACAGCAGTGATAGTGAAAGCTGGTAGATCTGAACTCTGTACGTAGGGGTGTGGGCGCCTTGCCCATGGCGTACCCAGGGCGCTGTTAACGTCAAAATCAGGCCTGTTTAAAAGTGCCCAATTAACAGCTTAATAGGTATTGTACAGTATGTTTTAGCCATTAGATTTGAAGTAGGCAGCAATTAAGTTGTTCTTGGTTGCATATTATTTAGCGGTTTGAAATTTTTTGTGTATCTTAGCAACAAAAGTATAATTTGTAACACAAATAGTTTTATAGTTCCCGCTTCCACTACGTTGCGGTAACACACTACGCACAGCAATTTGTCGTATGCTAGATTTACTGATGCTGTATACAAATAGAAAAGCACAAAAACTAAATTACATTTTCCATTTTCGAGAATTTTTACAGTTCAAAGATGAAACTTATTTGAGAAAAGTAAGAACGATCCGTGGGCTAACATCGTAGCAACAATAACAAGCAAGTACCACAGTAACTGTTACATGACAGCATACATAAAACATTCACANACCACAGTAACTGTTACATGACAGCATACATAAAACATACACATTAAGTTCCGATCCAAACAAATATTTATGCGGCAAAGTACCTGCGATGAGCCGCATAAGCTGACGAATTCAGAAGACGTTCCGCACAGCGAAGATGCAAACTTCAAGTAAGAAAACTACTAAATTAGGTCAGCGGGTCAGACGGCAGTGAAGACGAGGGCGTGTTAAAGATATCGATTTGGCAGATTACGAGGCACAGTTAGGACTGGCTACTACCGAGAACCGGTTGTGNGAGGGCGTGTTAAAGATATCGATTTGGCAGATTACGAGGCACAGTTAGGACTGGCTACTACCGAGAACCGGTTGTGGAACAGGTTGATTCGCAAAAGAACGAAAGCGAGTCTCAAGAAATATCTGTAACCCGAGTTTATCCCTGCCAAGGTCGAATACGCGTGTGACCTCAACTCAGCTAGAACGCGCACAACGTCCTTCAGCGACATGACGGACGATTTGCAAGTGCCTCTGACGTATCTAAGTGCAAAAGTGAGCGCGCATTTCGAAACATCGCGCTTTACGACTCTCCAAACAACAGCGTTTTCGGAAATTCACCAATGGCTGCACCAGTGGTTAATGCTCTGGTGTGCACAGGTACGCCAATTGAGAGAATTTCCGAAGAACAGGTTGTTTGCATTTTTTATAAGAATGCAATGGAATAAATCCATGCATGCAAAATTACTNGAGAATTTCCGAAGAACAGGTTGTTTGCATTTTTTATAAGAATGCAATGGAATAAATCCATGCATGCAAAATTACTTCATAACACATAAAACCCTGATTAAACACTCTCCTAACGTATTTTCAAATTACTTTTAAAATAAAAACCTAAGTCTGGCATATTTCTGCAGTGTTTGTGCACAGCTCAGNCTAACGTATTTTCAAATTACTTTTAAAATAAAAACCTAAGTCTGGCATATTTCTGCAGTGTTTGTGCACAGCTCAGGGCAGAAATTTTTTTCCGTCGCATTGATCTCGGACATTTGTCATACTTTGACTGTACAGTTGACAAGTGCTTTGTTTTTATATGGTAGATTTGCGAGGTTGTGTTCGAAAATTAAGAGTTGTAACTCAGCAGCATAATGAGAGAATCTTCGTCTATTCATTTGTTTGTCGAAGCAAGCCGAAGTAGGCTATACGGTACAGCCACAGTTAGAACAGAGTAAACTACAAATTCTCACTTTGTTATGTTTGTGGCTACGTGGATGACCTCGCCAGATGTTGATTGTTTTTATTGTGACTCAGGTATATTTTCTGGGAAATATTATTGATGCGCCACTTGTTCGCGAGTATAAACTGTAACCATGAAGGTGATACACTACCCGACAACCAGTTTTATGTGTGCATTCATGAAAATACACGTGGCACGAATAAACAGAGGTGAACAGGGGTGGACTCGAGGGATAGGGGCCTCCGTTGGAAAAATAGGTGGATCCAGACTAGGGGAAATACTCAAAACTGAACCTTGTGGCTCTTTAAGTGTATCGTGAATTTCTGGAAGTTTAAAATTTAACCAAATTTAACATTTCTTATTCATTACTTTCTTTCCTTCTTTGTATCTCGTAACTTCACTCCTGTTGTTTTTTATGCATTTCTAAGCGACTTATGGTTGTGAGGATGTCGGTGGGATTTCCAACATCCCAACCCTGGCCTGGCCTGTCCGCCCCGTCGCTGCCGTTTATCACCACTGGGGTGCTACCCCCTCAGCGCAGGCTCATTGTCCTCCCAGTGGTTTATCATGAGTTCAGGCCTAAGTTAGAGGCGGCTAGCCAACCCCGTCTGGCTGTCCATTCTGATAACCTACGGCAAGTCTGCAGTATTTGTGTTATTAGGGCCCCTGTGTAGCACCACGAGTCCTGATACAGATCTAAGTTTTCCTCTTTCCCAAACCATATTTAAAAGAAACAGGGGTAATTTTCTAGTTTAGGGGCTTTTCTGAAAATAATTAAAAAAACTCCAGAAAGTGGTATATTTCGACTCTACNGTCTAAGTATTCCTCTTTCCCAAACCATATTTAAAAGAAACAGGGCTTGTAAAGAACCGTCAGGAGACCCAAATAGAAAAACCAGTGAACTCACCCCTACAACCTCCACCCCACCTTGTTCTGGCGCCTGTCTGCCTGAAATGTACAAGGTTAAGTTAGGTTTGTTAGTTTGTTGTTCGGTTGCTTCGTTATTAAAGTAAAATATAAAATATAGAGTTTTATATTAATAATTTATGTTTATGTAAGAAATTTATTTTATTTTACCCACTTTCCAAGTATTAATTTCCCCGCCTCTAGGATTACAAGGTCAAAGTTTTCCAGAAGTGATAAATTTAAGACTACGTCCCTGCTGACTGAACTGGGCTAAGGAAAATAAACGTCAGATCCCCTGGTTGTTGACTGACGGCCGACCACGATCTCAGAACAGTTCCGTCTGTAAGGTGAAACTAAACGTGCCTGAATTCGGGCGACCTTATACTCTGCGGTGTCACGTCAGTCACGGCCGGTGCTGTATTNGGTGAAACTAAACGTGCCTGAATTCGGGCGACCTTATACTCTGCGGTGTCACGTCAGTCACGGCCGGTGCTGTATTTCGCAATCTCAGGCATTAAGCAAAGAGATTCGTAGCACGGTGGATATGAAGACGTTGAACTGCTGTAACAACGCCAAGTTTTGACCTTCAAATAGATTTGACAATCAATTCTTATATAAATCGGTTGGACATCAAAATTTTCAATCAAACATAGTTTTTCAAATATGTACTTTTAGTATGTGTTTGAATAACTGTCAGAATGCCAAAATTTTTGTCTGACTTGGTAATCTGAATTTTTATTTACACATATTTTAGAAGCTAACTAATGGTGGTGTGCTACCATAAAACTCAAGACAATGTTTAATTATATTAATTTCTAAATGAAATTTTAATTTTATTTTTATCAGAGATGTTTACTGTGCAGTTAAATTTAACACCTCTGATTTCTTCATATTATTGGGCAATGTGCACTTCCAAAAGCATTCATGTTCCAGAAAGCTTTAATATACATTATCTCCATAACTCTATTTTGCATTCAGTTCTCTGCCACAAGATTTTCTGGGTCAGAAATTACCACTTTTGTTGTGCACAAACCTGACTTGCTGATTCTGTCAAACATCAGAGAAATTTCTGAATAGGTNCAGAAATTACCACTTTTGTTGTGCACAAACCTGACTTGCTGATTCTGTCAAACATCAGAGAAATTTCTGAATAGGTCCACAATACAAAACATTAGATGAAAATGAAGCTGTCAAATTTTTCAGACAAATACATGTGTGTAAGTGATGATGTTTTAATGATATCACAGTCTTCCAAATGTCTTTGATGAACTTCGTTTAACATAGTTTGATGGAAAAAAATTTTAGTGACAAGAGGGTTTCTAAAGATGTTGAAATTTATGTATATTGAGCCTGGTGGTAACCAAAGTGAACTACAATCACGTTCAAGGATTGGGCTTACGAAAGGTAGGATTCTCAGCAAGACGGACTTTCAGTTCTGTTGTTTTAATATTTTGTTATAATCCATTCACGGTTACTTCACATTTTTCTGAAGCCCTGCTAAAGTTCTACTTCCAGGATATTCCTCTGGCTTGTACAAACTAAGCTTAACTAAATCTAGAAAATTACACCAAAAGACAACGCGTACCAAATTTGTGCGCACTCAGTAGTAATGATGTTTTGCATGAGAACTATTTCTTACTAAGCGCTATCAACACACACGTTCTCTCACTGTTTTTATTCATATTTATTATAAATCAAATATAATAATTTATAAATAAAATACACATAAAACTTTAATCTATAAAAAAATAATATACTTTCATGTTAACAGAGGTACGAAACGCTTGTGATACATGGCATATTTAGGAAATAAATAAATACGTCATACATGGGGTGATATTTCAAAGATTTTATTCAAAAAGTGTGAAGAAACCACAAATAGATTATACTATAATATTTTCCTTTCATAGGATGAGGCAAGTCTAGCATGATCAAATTTTAATTTGATTTACACTATAAAGAACAAACTAGTTTCTCATGGTGTGTCCAAAAGTTTAAGATTAAGTTCTCATGTGCGTTTCAAATATTAATTACAGAGTTGTGTCAAGCGAAACCTGATGGCATAGTGTGATGGTGTAGGTCGTTCCTGTCTCTAACAGCTAAAATGGAAATCTACAAAATTCTCCCTCAGAAAAATGTGAACATTCAAAGTTAAAAATCTTGCAGATTATACACTTTGCATTATCTGTGTGTCTGCGGCTACAACCAGCAGAGGCATGCAGAATCAGTAACACACTGGGGATAGGGGTGGCCAAACTGGGCTTAGATAATGTTGTTTCACTCTCGCTGGGCAAGAGTCCTCTCAACTATTGGAGGTTTAATTTTTGGGTTAGATTTAATTTTAGTTTTATACAGTTACTTTTAAATCGAATCACAGTTAAGTTTAGTTAAGCCATTCTGGCTTGAGAGTCCCAGTAATACCTTTAATTTTCAAGTTGTGTTACTTTCTGTTGAACTCTCAGGATGTAATGTTGCAGGAAAAAGTAAATTTGAAAATTTTTGAAGGACGCATTAAGTCACTCAGAGATTAACTAAAATGTTTTGTGTTTGTTGTTCAGTGACTCATTCCTTTTAATTAATTTAGGTAAGGAACCTCCCTCTCCCATCTTTGGTGTATGTGTTGATCTGTTTGATTATTAATTAACTTATATTTAGAACGTATCAGCTGTTACCATGGTCCTGTATGGGGCCTTTTATATTTGTTCATGATATTCCTGCATAATTTTGTGTGTACATTTTGTAATCATTTTTATAGTAATAACCAAGCCAGTAAGATATGATTAAAGGCTTGCCTATATCCTCTCTGCCTCCCTGTTAATAAATGTAACCCTACGTGACAACATTACATATAACAAGATCAAAAAGAACCCATCGAAGTATCAATTGTTGAATAACTGGTACAACAACATGAAAGCAATTGAAAATACAGCCTAGAAGCCTTGGGAAAGAAAAAAAATATCAAAGCGGAAAAGGTAAGGAAATAAAATAAAAAATACCAAATGCAGATACCTGGTAACTCAGAATCAATAAAGCAAGAAAGACATTTATGTAAAAGAGACCCAAGATACTGTTACACGCTCGCTGCTCTGCATAACTTCTCTTGCTTCATCCTGCTTGAGCTAGTGAAGGAGTGTCTCAAGGCCAAGCTATTAACCTGAGGAGTGTAAAAAGGCTAGTTCGTGCAGGAATTTACAGAGGCAAGCTGTCAGATAAGCATATTGTGTCTTGTGCACTCCTGACATTTAGCGGATTGGATTTCTGGGGTTATATTTTAAAGAATGTTCTGGTTATTGCCCTAGTCTCTCTCAGCAAGACTCAAGGTGTAGGGAAGCTTCTGGATTGGGTGCACAAAACTACTCAAGCCATGACGAGCCTCTGATCCAACAGTTTTAGAGTTTGGAGGGTTGTGCGACCTTAAGTGCTAGGTGTGCGAAGACAGCAAAGCGATGAGCTAGCAGAAAATCAAATGGCAGTGAGAGTGACCAGTGCAGACTGTGAGCATTGATGCCGTGGAGAGAGAGATACTGGTGGCCAGGACTATTGAACTGGATGTGTGTGAGACAGACATTTGGAATGATGGAAATAGACAGATTGAATACGTGTAAATAATGAGTTTTAATTAAGTGACTGTAACCAATATAGAGACTTTGGTAAGGTTTTTAATTATAATTGTGATAGACGTGAAATATTGCACTCTCTGAGTATAACAACAGTAATAGTGGAGGTAGGAAGTTTATTGTTGTAAATAATAACTGTGTAAATAAATTGTAAATCAAATTTAGTTAATTTATTTTTATTAAGACCTCCATCCCCTATGAACTTATATATGCCCCTCTGGCATCTTGTAACAATACTAACAAGAGAAGCCCACCATAGATAATGGAAAAATTAAAAGCTAACACTGTGAAGGACATTCATGAGTGTCATGTAACAGCTATGAAAGAAAGAAAACATTCCTAAACAATAGACGATTGGGCCAAATGTTATAAAATAGTGTGCATGGTTTAGAACACGAAGAGAGTAAAAATTGTGCCTTAATCTTGCAGTATATTAGAATTGTAAATCTCACTAATCAACTGAAAAACAGGAAATATACTGGCCTAGGCAGTAAAAATGTGGCATTTAGTAAAATATGGTGGCAATATTCTTCTAGAACATTTGTATGATACAAAACAGTATTTGGTAAAGATATGAAGTACCTAGAGCATAAAAAAAGTTGAAACAATTTCTATTTAAAAAAATTGTGTGGAATTTAAATAGGGTAAGCCTTTTTTAAACACGGAATACAAGCAATACACCTTCTTGTGAAGATTTATGAAAAGAACAAAGCAGTACAGAATTTAATGTTCCAACATGAACAATGTCTTTCTTTCAAAAAATTTGTGTTGTCTGGATCAATGAGGCTTGAAAACTGAAGCCAAATGATCATAATCCAATATTATCAGAAAGTCTACTGCCTTCAATATATGTATGTATAACAACTTGACAGTTGACACAAAAACCAAAACACAAATATATTTCATAATCATATGAATTTACTATTCTCTTCATCAGCAGGCGACAGGCTATCACATTAATGAAAGAGTTGCAATATTCAGTCATTTACAACACACATACCGTTATTAAAAATATTAGTCATGTAAAAAAAAATGTAAGATATTATATTGAATGTCTTAGTGTAGAAATAATTTTGGTGATAAACAGGAGTACATTTCAGATAAGTGTAATCTTCTAGGCTAGTAACTGCCATTACACTTTTTCTGTGACCGGAATTTTAAAAACATCCTAGTAAGGACATGTTTATGCTGCCTCAAAACCCCGCTTATATAGCGTATTTATAGCCTGTCGTGTGAACAGCTTTAGCCTTCAGGAGCTGGCCAGGCAGTTCCTCAGCTGACTAATGATACAATGGATTCCACAATTTGATGTACCATTTTTACAGGAATTTGACATTCGCTGTTTTCAAATGGCCATTAAAATACCTCGTTAGGATTTAAAAATTCACTGAATGGTAAAGCCACTATAATTTCCACACACATTCTCAGTACGTACTGCATACACCTGTCATTCTTGGAACAGCTCGAGGTCATGGGAAGGTATGAAAAGCGCAATACTAACTGCTAATATGGCAGCTGGCAAACCGCAACTCTCAACATTCACATTGTAAGACAATATGAAAATGACAATCTGCAAAAGCTGGTAAGGCTTCCAGCACCAGGAACATGCCAAAACTTAGAGTGGTGACATCTCAAAGCTGGGGCCATCAGTGTCAGGACTCTCAAGTGAGATGTGTGCATAGCAATGAAGTGAGGTTGTGCCTTGGTCTACATTCAAACTGGAACAATTTATGCAAGAGTTGTAGAAACACGAAACTCGCTGAGCTATAAATAAACAAATTCTGCCAAATTTGTGGTAGACCAGCTGTCGAAACAACAGTTACCCAGCTGGAAGCAGATTAAATTTCAGTGATTCGATTCCTCACCCACATTTTTCAGCAACATGAATATGCTAACTAACAAAAGGAAAATGTAGATACTACGACATACAATTCATGCTTTTGCAATATGGCATATACATACTACAAGCTATTGTTTAATTTTCAGCTCACCAACAGTCGGCATGCTGACAGTTACTTCGACACACTGCTGGATGTGGCAGTGACAAGGGCTCACTTGTTCAACATCCACCTCAGTACAATAACATGTTTACTCTCACACAGAATGGTATACCATTAAATTTTCTTTCACGAGACTAAACCTAAACATCAATATCAAAGATAATTCAACTTTATTTTCTCTCCCCCCCCNCACACAAAATATTTTTCACTTACAGCCATAAACTGCTAACACTGTGTAGTTAACTTGGAAGTTGGAAGTTTTAACAAAATATTCTCAAATATTCCTACATTTAAAATTGGGCTTAGAAAAATGAAATGATACACAATGCAAAAACACTTGGGTACATACTAATTTCAACATCTCTACCAAGTGGCTGAAATAAAACATTTTACCCAGTGATTTTTTTTTGTGACAAGGCACTCTCACAACCTCAGGAATATGTGTGTTGCTACAGTGTTCTGGGGAAAAAAAAAAATTAATCCAGGAACTAGGAATTAAATTTATTAACACCTTACTAATATGCCTAGTCACTTAATGCATTCTTTTCTGAAATGTTTTCCAGTATTTTTCTTCCACTTACACATAATTAAAGTGACTAAGCATTCTGCAAGTCTTTTATGCCACTTTGATCTAACGAGAGATAAGACTATTACTTTGCAACATGCTGCAAAAGAAAAGTGACCTCTAATTTACTTAGTTGACAGTACAAAAAAAAATCCTTGAAAAGATCACAACTACTTGCAATCCTGAACGTAAGAGCCGCAAAGTGAGGGGAAACATCAAGGTTATACACTCACCAGGCACGACTGCAGCACCCATTCTCTGGCTAGTCTTGGCCAACGCCAGGGCAATCAGCAGCAGGTCAAAAAGCGGCTTCGTGATGTGTGAATAAAGGTGGGCTACCGACGATGTGAATGCCGTTATGTCATCTGTCAGGCGGTGATCTGCGTTTTCTATTCGGCCATCAAGGTTTGATGCTCGGTAGTAGGTCTGGTTGTGGAAGTACAGCTTGTGGGAATGATTTACAAGGCGAGTCCTAGCACACAAAAAAATAATGCAATCAAGGAAAATGAAAATACCAACAGTACAATAAACATCAATAACAACATTTATGCTACAAAATACTTTAGAACACATTCGGCTTTAGTGCTAAAAACATGCAAACTTTACTACAAAAATATCTCCTCCAAGCCTCCAAAATTAGTATGAGATTGTATGGACAGTTATTTAACTGTCAACAATTTGTAGTAAACAAAAAAGAGTTGTATAAAAGGACTGTTGCTGTCATCTTCAACATGTGTTTTGAACTCACTCCCTATAAATAAGTATTCTGTAAAAGATACCAACTTAGTACCAGAGTAAGTATATGTTTACGTAAAATATTGCCAGATTCACAAAATTGCAATAAGTTTCCCTTGGGTGTGCACTTGAAATTAAAATATGTTTTACATTGGAAAAAGGTTTGTTGTTATTATGCGAAGTGCTCACTTCATAAATAGAGGTGCAGCCCCTCCCAAAATAAAATCCTGTGTATGCAACTGATGTCAACATACACCTGTAACGTTTAAAAATATATCTTAGATAAACCTTAGTCTTCTACACAAATGATGTGGTTGTATCAAAAAGGAATATGTGTGCTCGAACTTGAGAAGAAAGTATTCCAATAATAGGCAGCCTATGACACCCTAGATAAAGGTTCTGCAAGTAATTTCTAGTGGGATCTGGGAGCTTTTAAAAATGTCTATTGAATTCCAAAAAAAAAATTTTTTTAATGCACCATACCTAATTTTTTTTTCTCGGAAAGGAACATGACTTATAGAAATGCAGTTTATAGGTACCTCAAAACAGTTTTACAACAACATTTTATTTAAATATCCTTACAAGTTTACACAGCATTTATATTTATTTCTTACTTAAAACCTACACTATATTGGATTATAGGTTTTACCAATTAAAAACCTTGTGATTTTTGCTTGCGCTGCTCAAAACTTGTGAAATATGGAAATACATGCACATGTGTGTGCTGGCACGAAAACAAATTTTTCTTCTGGAGATAACTTTTATTTACGAAATTACTGAGCAAGATATCTTATGTTTTGGCTGTCCAGTTTTCTGCCCTCGAATACTGTCTGCCTGTTGCAAATTGCTGTCCTAGATGGAAAAGTACCAACCAACTAAAATTAATTAAGTTAGTATAGTTCTCTAGTGCAGTGCATCTGGCTTCAGACCCTCCTCCCTCACACAACCACCAAATTGATCACCCCACTTGCCCATCTGCTACATCAGAGCACTATGTGGAAGCAAATCCCTGAGTCAATGATGTTCTCAAAGCTGTAGTCCACGCTATTTTTCTAGGGAACAAGCACCTACCTGCCCTCTTTAATAGATAAACATTCTTCATAAGAGCACTACGAATAGTTGCTACTAGTTTATTTCACTCGTAAATTTTGATAACACAAAACTTACTTTGAAAACTAAATTTTCTAGTACTTTAATAAGAATATACACAGCACTTGAATACTGGTATATAAAATTATGGTAAATAAAGTACATCTCTAGTTCAAGCATGTTGACAAAAATGCACAAGTTTACCCATAATAAAATTGTATACAATATAATTGCATGGAAAAATATTCTGCCAGGATTCACAGCTAGGTTGCATGGATACAGAATATCTTCACACATAGTTTAGTGCAACATAGTTTAGATGTACTGAGCAGATAGCACAGCAACATGCACCATAAAAATTAAGGGGTCGAGTTGCAAAACTTAGGTCTCACATGAACAAAGACTTTTAAGTCACTAAGTTACTTGAGTGGCAAGTGTAAACTACGTGGTGCATACATGTAAGTGCACTTGTACCGGAATTGCCTTGAAGAAGAAAGATAAGTGTGACACATGATGTTCCAAGTGCTTGCAGGGTTAAAGGTCAACATCTAACAACCTTCCTACCAGTAATACCCCCTTCACTATCACAACCTCTTCACGTCAGTCTATCTTTCCTGTAACATTTTAGACTGTTTGTATAACAGTACGTTTATCAGCCACGAAAAAGTGGTGACCATTGTGCAAAAGAATTTAACTATCTGAACAAAAACAACTTTTTTCGCTTCCATTCTATTTTTTTTTCCTTTGGACAACACTTCTTAAAAGTGACAAAGTGGGATTCCACTGTGGTTCCACAATTAAACTTTTCATGTAATAGAAATTTTTGTTTTTAAGCCATTTAACACCAAAAACCTTGAGCATAACCCTAAAATAAAAAAAATTAACTTATATTACATAGGCTATATAAACCTTAAAGTGGAAGTGGAATTCTTCTTTTATTTCTAACTTTAGTAGTCATTAATGTTTTAATTGTTTGCCTTTATATAGTGTGATGTTCCAGGGTGTTTCCTGATTGGCTGGAGCTGTTAGCCAATTCAACTCGTGCGCTAGCCAAATACTTAAATAAAATAATTCAACTGCTCTAAAAATCCTCCTGCAACATCTTGGAGATGAAAACCATAGCAGAGACGTAGTAAGGCTGACCAAACACTGTGTATCAACTTCCTTTTCATTCAGAGGACAGACATTTGTGCAAAAAGAAGGGGTTGCCATGGGTTCTCCACTTTCTCCCCTCTTAGCCAACTTCTTCATGACTCACTTCGAGAAAAAAGCAATGAATACCAGTTAATATACAAGCCTAAGTGCACATATAGATATGCTTATGTTACGTTCATCTGGAGCCGAGGAAGAGAGAAACTCCAAAACTTCCTAGAACACCTAAACAACATCCCTCCGAATATCCAGTTCACAATGGAAGTAAAAAAGAATGGAAAACGCCCCTTTATGGATGTTCTAGTCAAAAGAGAAGAAGACAACCACTTCGGCCAAACAGTTTATCGGAAGCCAACACACACAGACTAGGTACCAACAAGCAAATTCACACTAACCGCCTTCACAGAAGAGAACTGTTATTTCTACCTTAATCAACAGAGCCAGGATCATCTGCGAAGAGACCGCCCTTGAGAAAGAGATGAAAAATATTACTAATGTCCTTCAACCTAATGGCTACTCCAAAATGGAAGTAAACAAAGCCTTGAAGCCATCTAAAGGCAAGAAGTACACAGATAAGCTGCCCAAAAAAGCTGTCATACCGTACATCAAAGGAGTCTCCCACCAGCTGGCTCGACTTCTCAGAAAAAACAATATCTACACAATACTAAAACCTATTAACAAGAATGGAAACTCTCTTGCCTTAGTAAAGGACAAGACCCCTGCAGAACAACTAGCAAGTTAATACCGGATTCCCTGCTCATGTGGAAAGGTATACAGGACAAACTAGAAGGAGAGTCATCACCAGGGTCAAGGGACACATCAGAGACTACAAACAGGAAAATATACGGTCGGTCATAGCAGAACACTCAGTTAAAACCAAGCACAGTCTGCTGGAAAGTAGGACAGAGATGAACTTGTCCCTGATTGGCCAACCAGCTCAGTCAACCAGAGTGTAGGCAGTCAGGGATTGGCTAACAACTCCAGCCAATCAAGAAGCACCCTGAAACACCTCACTGTATATGAAGGCAGGAGGACTCGGTTGTAGGGACTCACCGACATACTACATGTGAGTTTAACTAGCCACTTGCATACAACATTACAATATGTTCTGGAGACATAATGACACAACAACACGCCGATACACTTAGATGTAAATTTACTAAGGTAGCAAGAGTGGTTAACCACTATAAATATGGGCCCGGAGCCCAGATAAAACATAAACACAGCACCTTACCGCGATACAGTGTTTAGACCCAAGTTTGTCGAGCTGAAACTAGATTTCCAAACCCATTTCACGAGTTATGGGAACTTCAGTTCCTGGTCTTGTGAAGGCACTGACTTCCGAGGGCATATGACATATCGGCGGCAGCATCGACTCAGAAGGTAACAGTTATTGCTGCTGCTACTTCGCCCTGAAAAATCGAGACTGCAGTGTCTTCTGAAACGACAGTGACACGGCTACTACCCAGAAGCCAAGATTTTAACCCCTTTGCCTTTATTAAATCCATGGTTAGGGGGCTGCGGTGGCGTAGTACTTAGACTAACTCACCTTCCACCTAGGCCAAACGGGTTCGATTCCTGGCGGGGTCACTCTCGAATTTTCACATGTGGGAATCGTGCTGGATGGTACTGCTAGTCAGCTAGTTTTCTCTGGGATCTCCCATTTCTCCCGCCCTTTCAATCCAGCGCTGCTTCATACTCACCTCGCTTCACCCTCACTGGCTCTCAAGACCATGATGTTAAGAGCCGCCCAAATCTCTCTACTTCACTACATCCATGGTTCATTCAGAGGTTTGAACGTCTGAAGTCCCCAGTTTGATCTTGGTGCACCAAGAATAATTTGTTTGATGTTATGGTTACTTGCTGCACTGCAGTTTCTTCAATTTCCTCATTTTAAATCATGCATTTCTCAGGGTGACCATGAACAACAGGTCTCCCTCTTTCAGACGGTTGCAGCAGCTGGCTCCTGTTGGTACCAACTCATTCCTTTCAGACTGACCTACACCATGCAGAGTTTTGTAATTATATGCTGTTCACGATTGATTGAGCACTTTTGAAAGCCCTGCTCAAGATCTACTTTTTTTCTCATTTGGTAGGCCTATCTTTCTGCCATACGTAAAATTTACATAGCGATGGGTCCGATCACTTTATTCAGGCACCATTTTGGTGAAACTGTTGGGAGTGTGTGTTACTTGTATGCTAGTTTGTATTATTTTATATGTATAAAAGAAGAATCACTAACATCACTGTCTATAAATTGTAACATTATGCTATCAAAATGTCAAGTATTGGAACTATTATTATTAATTCGCTGCTGGGAGCCTGCACATACGTGAGTATGATAGCATATATCTACTTTTCGGCAGTTGTTCTTTTCAAAGGTCAATTTCTAAAGTGCTCACTTATCACAAACCACCTTTGCCAACATAAATTCCCAAATTCAATACCTTAACTGTACAATATGAATGATAACTAACACAGGTGCAATGTATAAGTTAATTTGATAAACATTCAGTTTTGATGATACAAGATAATAGCTATTGTTATCACAGCAGAACCATGACAAAGTTATCTATTTTAACTCAGAGTAACGTTCACTAATGTATGACTAATATCGTTTGTGAAAGAACTGTGTTTGTAATGCGGCAAAGTTGCTAAAATTGTTCTGTTTCCAACCAACAAATCAAGTTCCCAAGGAGAATTGCCTGCAAAATAATCAGTTACATTTTTGTATAGTGGGGTGACCTGCTGGACAGCAGAGACTTCAGCTACCATGTTCCATTCCCCATTCCAGTGGATTCAGTGCATCACACACAGTAATAAAGTGACAGGTGGTTGGAGCTGTAGATATTTATCAACAGATTTGTTGTGACAAAAAAAAAATATAGAGGATAGATACTGCCAGCATACAAAGTTAAGATGAAATTGGTTACATGGTTTCAGAGACACAGCATAGGTACTAAGCTGCCTTATAGTTCAATATGACAACCAATTTTAAAATAAGTGTCTGATTGACTGAAAACATACCATTTTACATGGCCTGCCACAGTACTACTTGTTTGCCAAATTTAGTAGGAACCAATTTATTGTTTTTCAAGGCATGACATAAAAACTTTAGTTTTCAAAGAGGTGCTATCTTGCCAAATGGCAGATAAATGAGGGTAAATATTGGCACATTTTATGCTTGTATATATACTTTTAGCATAAGACTTATTAAGTTTGGTCAAAATTGGTGAAATGGTATAGTAGATACAGCAAATCAACTAAAAGTATTTATATAAACACCATTTTGAAATAAGCATTTTGCCATTTAAATCATTTAAGTTTATATAGCTTACCATAATATTACTTACATGCCAAATTTGATGAAAATCGGTTCAGTAGTTTTCGAGATATAACTTAAAAGCTTAATTATTTCATGTAATGTGCTATCTTCCAAAATGGCAAACCAAAAGAATATCCCTATCTAAATTCAATGCTTACATAATGCACAGTCAACATAACAAATCAGTCACATAATTGTGTGTACACACAACCTATTTTGTATTTTAATACTAAACAGCAAAGTTACTTTAAGTTAAAAATCATTCACATTTAATTATGTAATTGAATTAGGATAGTTGTTGTAACCCTTCCAGACATAGGTGGGAGAGCACAATGTCTTGCGTAAGCTCCTGCAGTTGCTACTCTGGCGCTGGCTGCGGCTTCAAAGTTGGGCATGGAGGGCATGTCTCAGGTATCGGTCGATGTCTCAGGTATCGGTCGCTGAAACGTAGTTCCAAGGCAAACACCTGTGTGGGGTACTCCAGTCGATGTCGCTCTGGCCGAGATTGTAGTATGCTCAGTGTGGGGCCTCTCAGTACAGCGGCAATGTAGTAAGACCACTTTTCGGTTGTCCAGCCATTTAGGGTAGCGACTATTTCATACTGGTGTTGGTACTACTGCCATGAAGGCTGGCCATCGAAAGGGGCGAGCTTAATTGATACCCCCTTCCCCACTCCTGGCTGCGCGACACCAATGCCGCAGATCTTCATGCTCTCCTCCAAGGCTGCTGCGTTGGTTTAGTCTTGCACTGCCTCTTCACTTTTCTTGGCTGTCGATGAGTTGGTAGGTGAACTCCGCTGCTGAAGAAATTCCTGCCATTCCTTCTTCATTGCACTCATTTCCTGTTTCACTTCATTCTTGACACTGTCCATCCTTGCACTGACACTGTCCCTTCTGTTGTTTACAGCGTTCACCATTTCATTTGCACTGTCCATTCTCTCATTCACACTGTCAATTTTTGTATTCACTAACTTGCTAATGCCTTCTATTCTCCTATCTACATTCTCATTAAGAGTGTCTATTTTCTTATCTACTAAATCACTTACATTAGTTATCTGGCTATTTACATTATTTACAATTTCATTTACATTTTCTTTCACACTACTAACTTGGTTATTTACATCTTCTTTCAAGTTATTTACACTTGCGCTCACACTAACCATCTGGCTACCTAGCCCCTCAATCAATGCTTGCAGTGCTTCTGTTCTGCATACATTTTCCTTGTTAACATTCACAGCATCAGTTGTACAAAACAGTCCTAATTATTTTGATCCGCAACTATTAAAATTAATTGATTTGTTTTAAAATCACTAACTACTTGCCTATAGTCTAACATTATTTTTAATTGATTAATTAATAATTGCCTTCATCCCACTCCTGACACCAGCGTTACATGGATGGCTGAGGGGCATATCTGAGCTTGTGAGGGATGGCGGTCTTAATAAAAATAAAAGAACTAAATTTGATTTCTAATTTATTCACACAGTTATTATTTCCAGCATTAAATTATTTAACAGTGAGCGCAATATTTAATGTCTATTTCAACTCTAAATAAAGTCCTTCTTCATTGTCTCTGTTTGGTTACAGTCAGTTAACTCATACTCTTATTAACAAATGTTCAGTCTATCTGTTGCCAACATTCATAATGTCTTTCGCTCACGCATCTAGTCCAACAGTCCAGCCAGCCAGCTGCTCTCTTTGATGCTTGATACTCGCAGTCACAGATTTCCCTTCCACTGGTCACTTCTCTCGCTGCTCGTCTTCTATCGCTTGGAACTCAGCCACTCATTCACTCATCAACTCCTCAGCTGGAGGCCTGTCACACTTTTATATAGTTCTCCCTGACCATCTGGAAGGTTCAACGCACTTTGAGTCACACTGAGAGAACGAAGTCAGTATTCTTCAGATAAACGCAGAAATCAATAAGACCAAGGTCAGCAACACGCACTGCAAAGAGAATTACTGTGTCTGCTCACTTTCTGTAACGGATACGCGGCCACCGGCCTGTCGCTTGCCTGTTCATTCAAAACAATTCTTTGACTTGCTGCCGCCAGTATCATACAACTGCTGTCCTTCACTTCCACTCACTCGCGCGGGATGAAAAGCAGCGAGAGCGTAACACTACTTTTGTATCTAATTTGTATTGAGTGTTATTTCCTGCTTGCAAAAAGGGAAGAACTTATTGATAAAATATAAATATATTCTCAATTTTTTACAGCTAGCACATAACACACAATCAAAATTCAGCACAAGAATATTCCACAATTCGGAAAATGCAAATGTTATATAATTGTACCTTGTCAGTAATTACTATGAATTCAAAATTATGACACAAAAACAAAGAATTTCTGAAAATAGGTTAAGGTGAGCCTTAAACAGATTCCTCCTCCCATGTCCCGAAACAAAATTCCAACCTTTCCCCAGCACAATGGGGTAATGACCCCCCCTCTCCACCAAAACCAAACATCTATATTTGCTCCTGAGTCCCACCCTCCAAAAGACAGACTCCTGCAATCACACCCTTGAGACGTATACAACGAAANTATATTTGCTCCTGAGTCCCACCCTCCAAAAGACAGACTCCTGCAATCACACCCTTGAGACGTATACAACGAAAAACACAACGCTACAATTTTTTCTTTCAAAATAGTTACATTAAAAATTTAGGGTTTCAACTGAACTACCTGTCATTTCACTGCTGTTAGATAGATCTCAACTGTGGGGGTCGTTAAGAGATGGAACCAGCTGCAGAGACAAGCAGGAACTAGGTTATGGCCAGAATTCAAAACTCACCCCAGAAATTTTAGAAAACCATGGAAGACCCAATATCAGGATGGCTGAAACAGTAATTGAACCCAGATTCTCCAGGATGTGAGTCAAGGTGTCGCCATAAGTCCTGAAGATGACTGCTGGAATGAACTAAAACATCAGCAACTGCAACTGCCATGATGTGTTCCAACCTGGAAGCCAAAACTACGAAAGCCTGCAATCGTCATCCCCTAAGTAACTGTTAAAATTTTCAAACTTCTTCAGTGATGTGAAAAGAGACATTTGGTCAGAAGTTAGTAGCTGATATCTTCAGCATTAATGGGGGTGAAGGAGGTACAGCTGGAGCAGTGATGGACTACAGGGTAGGGGAACATATGGAACAGCCTGAGAAAACCAAATGGCCCATGGCATTGTTTGATATTTCGAGAGAATTTTCGATTACCTGAAATAGCCTAAGTTGCAGAAGTGTAGAAATAAGAAATAGCTTGCAACTGTTCAAGCACAATGGTAGTATCAATAGGTATCTGAAACAAGAAGGTACTACTAAACTGGCTCATTCCTGTGGCATTAAACACTTAAGAAAGTCAAGAGTCATTTCTCATGTGTCATGCTTTCCATATATCGGAATCGGGTAACCATACCATTTGCTTGCAAGCAAATTTAGGCCTA
>NQII01005777.1:13950-35910 GCA_002778355.1 Clitarchus hookeri
TCCCAGTGTGCATGCTTTCCATTCTAACGTATGCTGTTGTGTTGGTAGCACCCCTTCAAAGTGTAGTGTGTCTCGGAGATGAGTTCATCAGCCACTTCGAACAGCGGGATGCGTTCGAGAGAGGTTGCATCATAAGGCTGTGGGAAGCTGGTAGGTAATTTGCCACATTGCACCCCTTACTGGTCATGTAGATGATAGTGTAGCATGCTGTTGGCACCAGTGGTTAAAGGAATGTACATACATGACGCACAGGATCTGGGAGACCACCATGAACCACATGAGGGAGAATTGGCAGATTGTTCAACGTGTACGGAGTGCCCCATTACCATAATTGTGGACGTTCAGCAAGCAGTGATGCCCACCGTGCAGCATCCTACGAGTGTCAATACCATTGGCAAATGGCTGCACAATGCAGTACAAAATGCATGCAGACTGTTATGACTGCCCTTAACACCACAGACTGCAGTGGTGTCTTGGAGCTATGTAGAATGGTAGCCGAATCTTCGTCGATGAATTCCGCATTTTGGCTTAGTGGCGACGACCAACACGTCCATCTGTGGAGGCAACGTGGGCAGCACCAAGGTGAACTGTTTGTTTTCACACGTCCNGTGGCGACGACCAACACGTCCATCTGTGGAGGCAACGTGGGCAGCACCAAGGTGAACTGTTTGTTTTCACACGTCCAAATGACTTGACGTCAAGGTGTGGAGAGTGAATTCATACAATGCCCGATCTCTGTTGGTCTTAATCTCTGGCAATTTGACAGCCCAATGGTACGTACATGGGGTCCTGCAACCAGTGGCCTTGCCGTTTGTGAATGACCACGCCAACGTTCTGTTCCAACGTATAACTCTCGTCTTACGGCTGCCATCTCAAGAGCATGCCTTGATGCCACAGATTCTCTATTACGGCCATCTGTATCACCAGACCTCTCCTCAACTGAAAATATGTAGGATGCTAGTGGTCTCTCAGTTACAACTCCACCTCTACTGTAAAATCTACAGGAACTGCAAGCAAATAATTCAGTTGCATGGATGAATTATCGCAGGACGCTGTTAGGAACCACTACTACTCCATGCCACCACGTCTGGCGAAATGATTGCAAACCTGGTGGTCATATGTCATACTGAGACACATGTGTAGCGCAATAAATATTGCTCAGGTTAGTCTCAGTTTATATTAATTTCTTGCTCTTGGTAACTTTTGAGTAGTATTGCAGTTGTACACTTCCTTGTGAATGCAAACAATGTTGAAGATGAGTGTCAGTTTGTACATGACTTGACCAAATTTGACCTCGTGTAACTAAGTGCAACAAACTAAATGTGACTAAATTAGTTTAAACAGGATTTAACATTACCAAGCACCACCACTTAGGTGGCCCAGTGGTGGACTTGCATCCATGAGGACCTGAGTTTGATTCCCAGTCCAGCCATCCTGAGTTCACTTTCCAGAATCCCTTTGGGTAGTTGTTGGAGAGGTTTCTTACTGCAGGCCAGTGACAAGATGTGACTGAATATTAGTAAACCAGAAAAACCAAGCATTTCCAAACAAGAGCAGATGTGCTCAAAGCTAAACAGCGACTGTGACCTGAGATGACCACTGTTATCTACTAGGATACTAACAACAACTTAGAAATGGAAAATACATGAGCATAAGTACACATAATTTTACTGAGAAGTAGAGAGAGATAATTTGAACAGTAATACAAATTGTCTTTAAAATTTTGGGTTGTATGAACTTGGAAATAACCTGAATTTTGGACTGTAGTAATGTTAAAGGCCTGTTATGCTATTAAAATCATATTATTCCCATGTTATTTTTTTGCTATAAAATGATTCTGTTTCCTCCCTTTTCAAACATTGTTGTGAAGTATTCAATTATGTTGATTGATTCTGATTGTTTTTGTAATATTACTGGAGGTACACAGTCCGGTACCACAACTTGTGTCTGTGCAACATGATGCACCCACAAGCACAACAATGTTGCTTCTTTAACGGAACATTTCTCTTAGTTTAGGTTTTCAGTTTGAAATATAGATGCAACCAGTTCACGAGCGTAATGTGACGGACTACCACGCCGTGCAATACAGCAACACTGCAACACGAGCAGCATTGACACCAGCAATTGCCTTCGTAGCAGGGTAGGTTTGTAAGTCTTAGCTACCATCATAACAGTGGGATGGGGGACGAAAGGGGCAGCTTGCCTCACGCTTCCAATCACAAGGCGTTCCTTGGAGAGATTTTCCCAGTTGATAATTTACTGTCATTGTCTTATGACAGTACAAGACCCACTCGTAAAATAATGTATACAGTTAGGAGCACAATCATGCAGAACATTATACAGTGCAAGTATTGTCAGGAGTTGGTTTTAAACAGGAAACTCATTGGAAGGCAGGGTCCTGTACAGCATGGTTCGACACCAACCAACACTCTCGAAATCCACTTGCTAGGGCATTCTAGCCGGTCTAAATGCACTAGTGAACTGTGCACAGGATATCGCAGTGCTACGNCGAAATCCACTTGCTAGGGCATTCTAGCCGGTCTAAATGCACTAGTGAACTGTGCACAGGATATCGCAGTGCTACGAAAGGTACTGTGCCAGGGACAAGAGAAGTTGACGGATAACTATGGTAGTATGCGCTAGTTGAAGAAAATGTTCCTTGAAAATTGCTAGTTGAGTTTTTTATCGCTGCCCTTGATCAAGGATGTACAGTCGTCAAGCATTCAGTTGTAATTTACTTTATTACTGTGGTGACTTTTCTTTCTCTTCACAGTTCATTAGGAGAATTTAATTAAACTTCTGTTAACANATTTACTTTATTACTGTGGTGACTTTTCTTTCTCTTCACAGTTCATTAGGAGAATTTAATTAAACTTCTGTTAACAATCTATTGACAGATAGTTATTTCTGATAGTTTAATGTAAGCAGGATATTATTTTTATTGTAAATCATTAATATTTACTAGCTCAAAAGCAAATTGACGGTAAACATGTTTCCAAGCATCAAGTTTTCTACTGGTAATGTAGAATGAAAAATGTAAATAATAATCCAGTATGTAGTGTGTCATAAAACGAGCCCCAAAATAGCTTTGCTCCAGTCCTTCAAAATTCCCTGGGTGGTCCTGTACAATGGACATTAAATTATCTGAAGGGGAACCCAAAATATACTCTTGCACTCCATAAAATGTTAGTTGTAAGCTGTGTAAATCAAGATTCTAATATCCTTCTCCAAAGCTCTTATTTCTCTCGCCAGATCTGAGGCACACAGTTCTTAATAGCGCAGTCTACGCCAGTGGCTCTGCTCTAAACAGTAAAATACTCCGTTATTCAGGGAACTTCAGTGCAGGACAACAAATGAAGGGGAGACATGTCGGCAGCAGGCAATAGTTACAAAATGTCATTAATAATTGTCTCATATAATTGCATACAAAACCACTTTGTTGCAAAACTTGCAAATAAATTATCAGCTGTGTGTTATTTTAAAGAAAATGCCTGTTCAAACTTTTTTTATATGTACCTGAATTTTACACTTTTTTTGGTTCCAGTTTCTGTTTCTGTACCATAGATTTCACTCTTTCTCCAGTTTACCATATTTTGCAACATCTTGTAATGATAGTATGTCAAAAAGTGCAAATAAAGAGGATTTCACTGTAACATATGCACCACTGATTATCTTCGTATAGAAGCAATATTAACACTAACAATATAGTTTATGCCTGTTTCAAAGTGAACGCTCTCTGTTACAGGAATGCAAATATTCTGCCTTGGAGACGAGTTGCGCAGCGGGATCACAGGGAACTGAAGTAGACTANTGCCTTGGAGACGAGTTGCGCAGTGGGATCACAGGGAACTGAAGTAGAGTATTGCAGTGAAGAAAGTGACAGAGTGGAGAGTGAGAGTGTACTTGAAGATGACAACATTGCAGAAGATACTTTGTCTGCGAGTGTCTTGGAGTGAAAGTCTTGTGGTGTAGTTTCCGCAGATTGCAAGTGCTGGCAACGTAGTGAAGTTGTGTGCTTGCCTGGCAAGTGTGAAGATAATCTATCAGTTCCCACAACACAAAGGCTTCATGTTGTTCCTTCATCGACTCACCAGTGCAGTAAAAACTATACTTGTGATTACTGTAGAAAATCCTTCGGTTTGAAAAGTGCTCACTCTGGTGAGAGTCCCTTCAGTTGTGCAGTCTGTGGTAAATCATTTTCTCGTAGAAGTGATCTTATTAGGCACGGCAGAACTCACTCTGGAGAGCGTCCCTTTAGCTGTAAACTGTGTAGTAAATCTTTTAGTTATAAAAGTAATCTAACTAGGCACTGCATATCTCACTCTAGGGAGCGTCCTTTTAGCTGTGAAGTCTGTAGTAAATCATTTAGTGATAAAGATATTCTTATTCAGCACAGCATAATTCACTCTGGGGAGCGGCCCTTTAGCTGTAAACTGTGTAGTAAATCATTTAGTCAGGAAAGTAATCTTACTGTGCACAGCAGAATTCACTCTGGGGAGCATCCCTTTAGCTGTGAACTGTGCAGTAGATCATTTAGTCGTAAACATAATCTCCTTTTGCACAGCAGAACTCACTCTGGGGAGCACCCCTTTAGCTGTGAAATCTGTAGTAAATCATTCAGTGATAAAAGTAATTTAATTAGACACAGCATAACTCACTCTGCGGAGCGTCCCTTTAGCTGTGAACTGTGTAGTAAATCATTTAGTCGTAAAAATTATCTAATTAACCACAGCAGAACTCACTCTTGAGTAGAGTCTATTTAGCTGTGAAGCATGTGTATACTGCTGGGGACCATTCTTTCAGTTGCAATTAAAATGTGGGGAAATAGTTTCAGAAATTCTAATATGCTTGATGCCTTTATTTTAAATAGAACAAGATATAGCATAAGACACTGGCAGTGGTGTTTCTAAACATGAACATGCAAGCTGCATGTTTCTCCAGTATAGCCAGCATTGTCCTTGTGTCTGTGAGGTTGTGAGTTCCACTTGAAGTGACGGTGGCCCGTGTCAGCCGGTCACTGCCCTAGAGGTAGCTGTCTCTTACTGCAGTGGGAATTGCTGTGCTCTACAGGTAGCTTTGTGGCATTATGTACTTAAACCTTTGTGATGTAAATAGTTTTATTAACAATATTTCTTGTTAGAAATCTCCAGAGCATATATATATATTATTTTCAAATAATTTAATATAATGTTAGAATGTTTGCATTTTCCATATTTTGTGAAAGATAATTCAGATGTTGTGTTCATGGATATGTATAGCAGTTTGTAAGTAACATCTGAAAATTTTATGTCACTTCCTTTTTTTGGATTTGTTGTTCAGAACTTAGCTACATGTAGGTTTTCTAAGTTATTAAAAAGGTTTTAATTAGNCTTCCTTTTTTTGGATTTGTTGTTCAGAACTTAGCTACATGTAGGTTTTCTAAGTTATTAAAAAGGTTTTAATTAGTAAATTTAATTTAAAATTTATACATGGTGCTATACAAGTTAATATATTCTGGCTCTATACAAAATATTTTAGCTCTTAATGGGAGAAAAAATATTCCTACATTTTGCTGTATTGGGATACAGTTCCACTGTGTTGATCATGGCAAAGATTACATCTCCGCAAAGTTCGGAAAGACTGTTTGGGAGGGGTATGGAAGAGACTAATCTTACAGTAAGTTAAATACTAAACATGTTGCAAAAAATTTGAGGGTTCCGCCATTTGCTTAATGGCAATATTGGAAAAAATCCATTCTAATGAAAAGTAATGAGACTATAATTGGCTTAGATATATTGTTGTCAACAGGATAACAGTCTGAACATGTTAAACTGAAGGCGGCAGTTGAGAAATATTCTCACGTAAAGATGTTAAAAAGGGGTTGTGGGTAGCTGCCACCACAATAGTTTTGGCAAATGGGAATTACAGAAACCCGTTCTCCTAAGACTGCAATTGCAGAATTATTGTTGTTCAGTCGGGGAGAAGCCACTAGAGCACACAACGCAGAACGGGGTCACCGCGTGCGACTAGGCCACAGTAAAGGCATCTAATTAAATTAGCTACTAGCATAATTATGACTAACTGATATCAACTACAGCACATTTTAGTTTGACCATGAAATCTGTTTAATGTTTTCCTTTTGTTTTTATAACAGTTTTTGAAACTCGTTGCTATTATTTTTATTTTGCTAAATCACTTTGTAGAATTTTTTTNCTTTTGTTTTTATAACAGTTTTTGAAACTCGTTGCTATTATTTTTATTTTGCTAAATCACTTTGTAGAATTTTTTTTTTATTTTCAAGTTGAGAATTTCACTTGACTATGCAAAGATAACATAACTTTTCTTAATTATTTGTTTATGTAACGATTTAGACAATTTGAAAATAAGTTTTAAGATGGTTTTGCTGTTTAAGTAGTTATTTGTTTGGTTAGAGTTCTTTCTTTTGTTTGATTGAATTGACGCATAACATTTGCACAGAACGAAAGAGCCCCGTGGCAGACACCTCATCACTTTTATGGTAGTGGTTCAATTTAAATCTTACTCTTTTTTTAATGTTTTATTTTCTAATNTGGCAGACACCTCATCACTTTTATGGTAGTGGTTCAATTTAAATCTTACTCTTTTTTTAATGTTTTATTTTCTAATTATTAACTTTCAAATGCAACCAGCCCTGACACCACCTGTTGATACTTGGGGTGGATACATTTGTTGAGTGGCTTTGTGCTGGCCCGCCATTTTAGAGAACAAGCCCATGGTGGAGGCAGTACATTTTTAATATTCTGATAACCCTAGTAAGTGTGTTTTTGAAGAAGTTATAGGGCTTAAGTTGCGGCGCAACATTGCTTGGGAATCTTAGGGGGCTCAAACTGCCACTTTGTAAGACAATTTGTACTAAAAATGGTAAAAGACAAAAGTCGAATCTTGGGAGATTGTGATCCAATGAAACATGGTGCACAAGCAAGAATAACACTTGTACCATCAAAAGGTGGCATGGAGTTTCTTTACATTGGATAAGGGGATTAAATATATGCCTCCCATTGGACACCATGTGAGTGGAACATGATTAGGGGGAGGAACCATTTCAGTACTTGTGCAATTCTTATATACTACTTAATTAAATCACAGTCAACATCTATGTGAAACTAGTTTGTCTTCCGATGTGACTCCACGTCCACGGCTACTCTGTTTGGATTTTGGGCATAATTAAGTGCCTATTACAGGCAGCACCGTCTTCTCCATTCCAAAATTACAGTGACGTGCTACTGATTTTTGTTCCATCGACATTGTGATGGCAGTTGCACCACACAATATACAGCTCGAGACTGGAAGAAGGCTGTCCATAACTAATTAAAAATGGCACTTCAAAATTGATTTATTAATATTCTATGCAAATGATAAAACAAACTTTCTTATATGGTCACTGCATCCTCATTTTCAACCTTCTAAACTCTGTCTATACTGAAGTTAAGGGGGACCCTATGAAGATAACTACGAACAATGAAAACTGAAAGAACATCACTTATTCAATATAAACAGATGCAATGTGTCTAATCAAATCTATTAAAATCTCACTGTTGATCCATGTCCAGTTCAGCCTAACCTGAAACTGTCAATCTCCCATGAGCTCCTGTTAGGCTGCAGACACCCTCGATGTCGCCTTGTTGACTGCTGGTTAGTGACTGTGCCTGCTCACTGCCTATGAGAACTGCTGTGCATCACCCCGGCGACACCTTGCAGATAATGCCACTAGGCCTCCCGGTCATNGCTCACTGCCTATGAGAACTGCTGTGCATCACCCCGGCGACACCTTGCAGATAATGCCACTAGGCCTCCCGGTCATGAGGGGCCGAATCACGCAGCTGCCATGCTTCGAGACCCGCGACTCAAACTGTATCACCTGCCCCTAGCGTAAGAGCTCTCCTACTGGCTTCTCGAGCAAGTTATGGTGGTGTCTGTTGTTACAGTGTGAAATAATAAAGTAACAAAAATTTTATTTAAAAACTGACATAAATTTTTCTTTCTTGCTTTATGTTATGGTAACAGACAGTTGCGTAACAATTCATTATAAGGGAATATTTCACATTTTTTTAATGTGTCAATATTATATTAACATAAAATAATACTCAATTCACTTGGCGTTATTAAATTATTATGAAAAAAATGCATTTAGTTACTAAAGAGTTTTATTCTTGAAATTTAAAATATACAACTGCCTAATATGACACGATTCTCTACACAAATTGATGTCTGACATTGAGAGTTCTGGTTTAAATTCTCATTGAAAGGAGTGGGGCCGTTTATTCACAATTCCCGCTGACAAAATAAACTAGCATTACCCATTGGCAATGTATCCTCAAATATCAGACACAAAAAAATATGTATTCGTATTTTCTTAATTTTTATCTTTAACCATCACACACAACAAAATTTATTCATCTTTGTTCCACATATAAGTTAACATGGTTCAACAACTTAAAATGTATCAATTCAGCTAATCATATATCTTTCTAGAGCAGTGTGATAGCATAGCCTGGAGGCATTCGATCAGTAGTAGTATGTTTGCTAATTTTCAATTTCCACCTTAATAGCAGTTTTGCCAGTGGTACTGACTACCTGCCAACACCATAACTACGACAATGTTGTCACGCTTCCGTAACACCTTTAATCAGGCCAGACATACCTTAGTCTCAGTCTTCCAAAGTGACTATACTGAGAGCACAAGGTCACACCTTCTACTTCAATTTTAAAAGGTCTGCTCACCTCAAATTACCTATCAATTCTCCTTTCTTATCTNGAGAGCACAAGGTTACACCTTCTACTTCAATTTTAAAAGGTCTGCTCACCTCAAATTACCTATCAATTCTCCTTTGTTCTCAGCTGGAACCAGTAACGATTACATCTACTCTTAAAGTGGGTCCACTTCAGAATCACAATTTATCCAAACTGTTACGCCCTATTCACACGACAATAACTATTCAAAACAATTGTAGTACTGGAACACCTATCAACCCCTTTTTGCTGCGCAATCAATCAAACAATCCATTATCGAACACTTAAAATCCTAACATGAGTGTTCAACTTAAGGAGCAAATCTCTCAAAAACCACATTACTTCCAATGTCTACAACAAAATCGATATATATAAAAATGTTGTGTCCATTTGTTCGGAGGCGTTTAACTCCCAAAAAAAATTAACCAAATTTCATTGTTTTTTTTTTTATAAACCTTCCTTTCATTCCCACAAGTGTTTGTACGCCTTTCTTTTTTATCTGTATTACCTGCAAAGGTACTAAAATCTGCAAAAAGCTCATTTTTACCATGCTTTCGCGTTAGGAAGCACCTTTGTTGACAGCTGTCTGTTTGAACATTTCAGTTCGTTGTTCTCAATGTTTTTTTTAGATTGTTTTCAGAATGCCACGAAAATGAAGCAGTAAATTATCCACCAGAATTTCTAAATTTACTTGATGTTCCAGGATTGCCTCCACATATATTAAAATTGAAAATAGGAGTGCCAGTTATTTTACTTCGTAACATGAATCCACCAAAACTTTGCAACGGCACATGCCTTGAAATTAAAAAAAAAAATGATGGCCAATACTATAGAAACTACCATCTTGAAAGGTGCTTTCAAAGGAGAAGATGTGCTTCTTCCCAGAATTCCTTCTATTCCATCAGAAATTCCCTTTCACTTTAAAAGAACACAGTTTGGCATTTACAATGACAATAAATAAAGCTCAAGGGCAGTCATTGCAAATGTGCGGAATAGATTTAGTAACAGAATGTTTTTCGCACGGCCAATTGTATGTGTCGTGTTCTAGAGTAGGAAAACCACACAACTTATTCAACGCGCGGAAGATGGTAAANCATCTATGTGAAACTAGTTTGTCTTCCGATGTGACTCCACGTCCACGGCTACTCTGTTTGGATTTTGGGCATAATAAAGTGCCTATTACAGGCAGCACAAAATCGTAGGGTTAGCCGCACCGTCTTCTCCATTCCAAAATTACAGTGACGTGCTACTGATTTTTGTTCCATCGACATTGTGATGGCAGTTGCACCACACAATATACAGCTCGAGACTGGAAGAAGGCTGTCCATAACTAATTAAAAATGGCACTTCAAAATTGATTTATTAATATTCTATGCAAATGATAAAACAAACTTTCTTATATGGTCACTGCATCCTCATTTTCAACCTTCTAAACTCTGTCTATACTGAAGTTAAGGGGGACCCTATGAAGATAACTACGAACAATGAAAACTGAATGAACATCACTTATTCAATATAAACAGATGCAATGTGTCTAATCAAATCTATTAAAATCTCACTGTTGATCCATGTCCAGTTCAGCCTAACCTGAAACTGTCAATCTCCCATGAGCTCCTGTTAGGCTGCAGACACCCTCGATGTCGCCTTGTTGACTGCTGGTTAGTGACTGTGCCTGCTCACTGCCTATGAGAACTGCTGTGCATCACCCCGGCGACACCTTGCAGATAATGCCACTAGGCCTCCCGGTCACGAGGGGCCGAATCACGCAGCTGCCATGCTTCGAGACCCGCGACTCAAAATGTATCACCTGCCCCTAGCGTAAGAGCTCTCCTACTGGCTTCTCGAGCAAGTTATGGTGGTGTCTGTTGTTACAGTGTGAAATAATAAAGTAACAAAAATTTTATTTAAAAACTGACATATATTTTTTTTTCTTGCTTTATGTTATGGTAACAGACAGTTGCGTAACAATTCATTATAAGGGAATATTTCACATTTTTTTAATGTGTCAATATTATATTAACATAAAATAATACTCAATTCACTTGGCGTTATTAAATTATTATGAAAGANTTAATGTGTCAATATTATATTAACATAAAATAATACTCAATTCACTTGGCGTTATTAAATTATTATGAAAAAAATGCATTTAGTTACTAAAGAGTTTTATTCTTGAAATTTAAAATATACAACTGCCTAATATGACACGATTCTCTACACAAATTGATGTCTGACATTGAGAGTTCTGGTTTAAATTCTCATTGAAAGGAGTGGGGCCGTTTATTCACAATTCCCGCTGACAAAATAAACTAGCATTACCCATTGGCAATGTATCCTCAAATATCAGACACAAAAAAATATGTATTCGTATTTTCTTAATTTTTATCTTTAACCATCACACACAACAAAATTTATTCATCTTTGTTCCACATTTAGGTTAACATGGTTCAACAACTTAAAATGTATCAATTCAGCTAATCATATATCTTTCTAGAGCAGTGTGATAGCATAGCCTGGAGGCATTCGATCAGTAGTAGTATGTTTGCTAATTTTCAATTTCCACCTTAATAGCAGTTTTGCCAGTGGTACCGACTACCTGCCAACACCATAACTACGACAATGTTGTCACGCTTCCGTAACACCTTTAATCAGGCCAGACATACCTTAGTCTCAGTCTTCCAAAGTGACTATACTGAGAGCACAAGGTTACACCTTCTACTTCAATTTTAAAAGGTCTGCTCACCTCAAATTACCTATCAATTCTCCTTTGTTCTCAGCTGGAACCAGTAACGATTACATCTACTCTTAAAGTGGGTCCACTTCAGAATCACAATTTATCCAAACTGTTACGCCCTATTCACACGACAATAACTATTCAAAACAATTGTAGTACTGGAACACCTATCAACCCCTTTTTGCTGCGCAATCAATCAAACAATCCATTATCGAACACTTAAAATCCTAACATGAGTGTTCAACTTAAGGAGCAAATCTCTCAAAAACCACATTACTTCCAATATCTACAACAAAATCGATATATATAAAAATGTTGTGTCCATTTGTTCGGAGGCGTTTAACTCCCAAAAAAAATTAACCAAATTTCATTGTTTTTTTTTATAAACCTTCCTTTCATTCCCACAAGTGTTTGTACGCCTTCTTTTTTATCTGTATTACCTGCAAAGGTACTAAAATCTGCAAAAAGCTCATTTTTACCATGCTTTCGCGTTAGGAAGCACCTTTGTTGACAGCTGTCTGTTTGAACATTTCAGTTCGTTGTTCTCAATGTTTTTTTTAGATTGTTTTCACAATGCCACGAAAATGAAGCAGTAAATTATCCGCCACAATTTCTAAATTTACTTGATGTTCCAGGATTGCCTCCACATATATTAAAATTGAAAATAGGAGTGCCAGTCATTTTACTTCGTAACATAAATCCACCAAAACTTTGCAACGGCACACGCCTTGCAATAAAAAAAATGATGGCCAATTCTATAGAAGCTACCATCTTGAAAGGTGCTTTCAAAGGAGAAGATGTGCTTCTTCCCAGAATTCCAGTTATTCCATCAGAAATTCCCTTTCACTTTAAAAGAACACAGTTTCCAGTCAGATTGGCATTTGCAATGACAATAAATAAAGCTCAAGGGCAGTCATTGCAAATGTGCGGAATAGATTTAGAAACAGAATGTTTTTCGCACGACCAATTATATGTGTCGTGTTCTAGAGTAGGAAAACCACACAACTTATTCATACGCGCGGGAGATGGTAAAACTAAAAACATTGTATACAAACGAGTACTTCAATAATATAGATTTTGAAAATACATATACTTCTTTCAATTAATTTCACAGAAATGAATAGATCCAAAATCTTTTACGCGACAGCAACGCGTGGCCGGGTAAGCTAGTCTTGTATAAATTAGTGCTGTCAAATCAGAGGGTTCCTCCCTAAAGATCCTTCTTAGATCTAACTTCTTACCTTAAAAAGTTTTTCACAACATAAAATTAATACAAATCAAACACACATTCAATTAAGATAATTCTTGTCAGTACAGAACTTGAGTTCCGAATTTAAGTAAAACTCAACTCAACTCGATACAAAATAGATTTCCTAACTACATACAGTCAACTNGGGGGGAAAAAAAAAAAAAAAAAAAAAAAAAAAAGAGGGAAATGGGTAGAAAAATAAGTTTGTTGCATTTATTATGGTTAAAAATAGTTGTGATTCTCTTCTCTGTAAATCGAAGTTGTTGTTAGCCCCAAACATAATGAGATTTTACATGCTTTGGAGTTTGGTTAATTAAAAAATGTGCATATGTACTTCAAAGAAAAATTTCCTTAATAGTGTATGTAAAATTTAGTTAATTTATAAACATTGCATTGATTATATTTTTGCAGTGTAAGAAACTAAGCAATGCAAGCGGCTGCCTTACATGCATGAGGCTACGTTGAACAATAGTTGNACAAAGAACTCCAGCAGTCTGCCCTTTCCTGTCTCATTTATCCTCCTGCTCTTTTTTTTATACCTGAACTTTGTGTATGGGGAAAATGAAAGAATGAGGGTTACAGAATTTTGTGTCAGAAATAGATTTTCGCATGATAATTTGTTTTTTATTCTTTTGCAACCTGTTTCCACTTATCTACAAGTATTCCTTTTCACTTTAATGTGATTTTGAAGAACGTGTTTCACAGTTAATTGTACGACTTTGCACATATTTGCCAAGTCAGAAACAATTTGTGTAGAAAATGTAGATCGAAGAACAATGAATCAACATGCTCAACACATANCATATTTGCCAAGTCAGAAACAATTTGTGTAGAAAATGTAGATCGAAGAACAATGAATCAACATGCTCAACACATCATTTAGTACAACATGGATAGTTGTACTGGACATATAAACTTGATGTGACATAGCCAGGCAGTTGATCCTTAGCATCTGAACCACTAATCATGAATTCTCGCACAAAGCACCCTTGTTCAAACGTCGATTGCACATGTTTATGACAGCAAAACTGTTGATAACACGTGTTGGCAAAATTCCAGTATTGAAAGTCTCCATTACGCTGTAGATGGAGAATGATGAGCTAGATGCCCCAGCACTTATTGTGGTGATATTTATTTGTACACAGAATTGCTTTAAAAAAACTTAATTCACAGACACATTAAATTTTTTTTATTGTATTATAGCCTATTTCTCCATCATAAAGTATTTACATTGGAAAATATATTGATGTATATCAGTACACCAATACACAAAGAGGACTTTTTGTCTTCCCTTACAATGCATTTTCTCTGATAAGAAGTTTTTATTAGTTAGTCCCATCAAAACCATCTTACTAACGTTTTACTTTATTTATAAGAACCTTTACACAAAAAAACTATTTTTGGAAGCCATGAGGGGTCATTTTAGAAAGTTTTTACTGTACGTGCATGGATGAGTTTACTAAACGAGACTGCAATGCGTGAATTTCCAAATTTGGTTGATCCCATGGATTAAAAAGAAGTGGAAACTAAGGGAAACCATACTGAATTACAGTGCAACAGTAATTTAATACATTGTAAACATAGGGAAAATGGTTGCTGAATAAATTGGTGTATTTAAGAGTAAAACGTAATTGACATGAATGTCAAAACTAAGGTTCTACAGTATGTTTCTACACTGTCAACATTTACTCTACTTTGAACAATATGTACTAAATGAATTCCAAAGACAAACAATTCTGAAAAGTGCACTTTGAACTGGCTGGGATGATAGATGTGGTCTCTCAGGTAAGGCGGCCGGCCCCACTGTGGCATGGAGTTTAAATGAAAATTTAGACGTGTGATNGATAGATGTGGTCTCTCAGGTAAGGCGGCCGGCCCCACTGTGGCATGGAGTTTAAATGAAAATTTAGACGTGTGATGCGTAGTTTCACTATTTCTCTTTGCTGTAACTTCGTATCATCACGTTTCCTAGAAGAGATACAAACCCCAATGGCAGCCATCCAGGGCAGCATTTCGCCTCCTTAGACACTGCGGACGCCTGGAGAGCAGAATACACTGCAAGAAAGACAATATAAATTGCCCCCGCCCAACAGAATCCCATGAGAAGGAAGACCGGTGGGCAATGCAAGCGAGTTGCCCCTAAGCAAGCGACACACACACCCACGCGCAGAGAGAGAGAGAGAGAGATAGATATATATATATATAGAGAGAGAGAGAGAGAGAGAGAGAGAGAGAGAGAGAGAGAGGAAACTACCCTGTTTCCAGTCTTCCCCAAGAGATCACAACCAGTGCAGTACTCTCCACAAAGGGTGGAGTCACCCCACCGGAGTCGCCCGACGGCTGCAGCAACGAGACACACTTCTGACAAGGTGTATAAAAGGCCCTGCACCACCAACGTCGGACTTCTTCAAACACACGCTGCAGCCCCCGAAGAGTAGTCGTACCCTCTCCACTTGACACTTGCAGTCAACTCACACCACCCCATCTCCCTCTTAAGGCCAAGTTTATAAACTATGCAAGATACGTAAGAAACGCAAAGACGCAAACAGTCGAACTTATNATCTCCCTCTTAAGGCCAAGTTTATAAACTATGCAAGATACGTAAGAAACGCAAAGACGCAAACAGTCGAACTTACGTATTTCAAAGCTACAATTTATAAACTGCGCAGGATGCAAGAACGCAATGCAAGAGTTGGTCAACTTTCAACTTCTTGGGTTTTGTGCCTTCTAAATTAGCTGCGATGTGATTTTCAATTATCTTTACATTATTTGCTTGAATAAAAAATTTATGCCTACATTTATGCGTTGAATAATATATAAAGTGTGTAATTACACANTTACATTATTTGCTTGAATAAAAAATTTATGCCTACATTTATGCGTTGAATAATATATAAAGTGTGTAATTACACATTAAAAAATTTTAATATCGCCATCTTGTTGAGAAAATTTAATAATGTTCTTAGAAATTCGTTACTCAAGGCATTTAAAAACTATATAGCAATTCCTTCACAAAGCTCAAAATTAAAAAACCCAGGTTCTTAAAAGCATTATGGAAATAATTTTTTTTGTACTATTTCAATTTACAATGTTACCAACATCTTGCGCAGTGCGATGTTTATAAATATCATAATTTTCTTGCGCTGCATCATTGCATTTGTACGTTTGTTGCGTAGTTGATAAACCAGGCGTAAGTCCTTCCAGAACAACCTAGCTTCAGTTAGGGTACAGTTATTCTGAGCTACCTAATTTGTTGCTCTAGCTAGACGCGTGACGTCTGTGATTGACAGACACCTGTCAGGGTAGGGCTAGTTTTAGGTGTCTCTGTCAGAGACATGGCTGGCTGTCAAGATCGACTTATGGTTTGTTCACTAGAGCCCCGCCGGTAAACAACCTGGGGCCCGTGGTTTGGCGGCTTGGTACAAAGTCTGGAGTGTGCCGAATAACCTTACACATTACCAGCCTGCACACAACTGGTTTACCATTGATGGGCGTTGCTCCTGGCTCCGCTTCAGCTGGGGTTGGCTCCTGCTGGAGTTCGTGCCCAGGCTCGGGACAAAGGTGGTGGTGCAGCGGGTGATGCAGGTAGAGGCCCGAGGAGGGCTGCCGGCCCGGCTGAGGTGGCACCATGGGTTTGGGAGACCCAGTGGTACGTTGAGTCCATGGTGGGGGGCGACGACGACGGGATGTGATTCTCTGACTGTCTTGAATGTGGACTAAAATGAGGGGCAGGAAGATGGGAGGTGAGACCTCTCCAACTGTCGGGTGGCTTGAGCTCGTTCCCGGGCGGTTATGCTGCAAAGTGCACACGGAGCNGACGGGATGTGATTCTCTGACTGTCTTGAATGTGGACTAAAATGAGGGGCAGGAAGATGGGAGGTGAGACCTCTCCAACTGTCGGGTGGCTTGAGCTCGTTCCCGGGCGGTTATGCTGCAAAGTGCACACGGAGCTGGGTTACAGCCCAAGTTAAGTGGAGTTGGTAGCTGCCTTTCTAATATGCAACCTGGTACCACTCCTACGGGNACGGAGCTGGGTTACAGCCCAAGTTAAGTGGAGTTGGTAGCTGCCTTTCTAATATGCAACCTGGTACCACTCCTACATGTGTAAGGCATGTAGGTAGGTTCTACAGTCGGCCACACAATAGAGGAGCATACGACGAAGTACCTTAACTTAGTGTTGAACCCAGCCAAGGCCGAGCAAAACCAGAGTCGTACATGAGTACTCTAACAGGTGACAGTTCAGCGTGATGAATGAGTGAATGGACTGGACTGACTGACTAACCGCCTTGTGGTTGTGACCTAATAGATGGGGCTCCACCTTACTGCACAGTGACTCTAATGTGTATTGTTTTTCCGTAGGTCCACCCGGTTAAGGGAGCCCGCAGTCCTATACTAGATTAAAACAATAGTTTGGGAATGCCACTGTCTCCTGCTCTTCCCTGGTGGGCTGGCGTCTATGGAAGTTGAAGTTACAGTCACCCTTAGCAATGAGTACTCGGAAGTTACAAAAAGATGTATTTATTCCGAGAGGAATAACACGGCCTGTACTAACTACTAATTTACCAGGAAATATAACGTAAGTTAACCATCGCAAATCAGGTGAAGGGGATCTGGGTCTGAACTAACAAAGCAGATGCAGCAAAGGTAGCTATGATACTGGTCAACCCTTACTAACTCGGTGATTGTTGTCCAGAAGGGGCTCGGGTACCACTACCAGAAGGGTAGTGGGTGTAGGATTCTTTGGAGGCTTCTAGTGAAGGTCTTGAGGAGCATCTGGTAGGTTGCGAAGACGTTGGTGTTAGCAGAGAGCTCCGCAATTGGAAGTGGTGCAGCGAGCTGCTAAGAATGAACTGCCATTCTGCGGCTGTGCACGGACATATATTACACCGGCCCGCGGGCTCTCCGAGGTGCAGGGGTGGCAGGGTGAGCTCCTCCTCCCATGGAGATGGAGCTGCGCTCTCTGGTGCCATCTCTTGGTCCGTGGTGATAGCAGGCATCTCTGTCATGCTGGGTTGCAACTGCTGTGTGCGCTTAGCTAGCGCGGTAGGCTAGCTTCTATCACACAAGAGGGGTTGGTGTAATTTCTGATAATAAGGCGAACTAACTTGGCTGCCTTTGTCCTTGAGTGCCCCTGTGTATAGGAACGTGCTAGTAGACTCTGCATACAAGTTGTTTGAGGTTCACACCTCACCTGGGTTATGCGATTCTAAGTGCAGATGAGGCGAAGTCGTGTTTATATTCACTTTTTAAAGAGCATCACGCATCAAGTTCTTCAAGCCGACAGGCCCCTTCACCTGTCTTCTGCGTTGTCTTGCCACCTTCCGTAAGTTAATCAGTGTGTTGATTCAAAGCAGAAGAGTACGGGTCAGCGTGTTATATTCTGGATGGAATAAAACACGTCTATAGTCTAACCGCCGTCTTCCTTCTTGAGTGCACTGTTCGTAGTCCTTCCTGGTAACCGTCACCCTGCAAAGGAGCGGCTGGGAACTGCGGTTCGAGAACTGGTTTAGGACTGCGGCCTTTCCCCTAAAAAGGACTTGACGTACATCACCCGAAACACAACACATTATACGGCCAACCATACTGTGGACCAGATACGCAAAGGTACCTAGTGCACACGTACGGTAGAGCTCCGACTACTAGCAAGACGCACGACGAAGAGACTAGAACACTGTTGTCAGTTAACCCATTCCATCCATCGCATATAGACCCGCTGGAAGGAGTGCCAGGTCTGACAAGGAGGGATCTACCTCTTCTGGGCTACCCTTAGATAGGGGCATTGTTGCCTGCCATCCTGGTGTGTACATGAACTGGTTGTACCTTTTCCTAGTNCTGGGCTACCCTTAGATAGGGGCATTGTTGCCTGCCATCCTGGTGTGTACATGAACTGGTTGTACCTTTTCCTAGTAAATGCCGTTTACCCACAGAAGGGGAAGTAAGAGGAGCGACAGGAGGGCAGTTGCTGTCCTCGCCGAGAAACAGACACTGCTTAACAAACCTTCTTCAGCCTTCAACTGCTTAACCCCGCGTGAACAAGCTCACGCCACACATCGATTGTTGAGGCCTCACCTCACAGTTCCCCCTCTTAACTTGTTTGGTCCCTTTGTGAAAACCCTCTGAGTTGCTCATCCCGTCATCCAGTATCTCCGCCTGGGCCTGCCCTTGCCGCAGGACGTCGAGCCTGCCGACAGCAGACTGGACCCCTGCAGAGTCAGCCCCTCACCAGAGCCGCCCAACGAATGCTGCCGCCTTCAACCAGCCAGGTTGGGAGACCTCAACCAGAACTTTCGACGACGAGTGCTCAGCCCACGTCAGAGGTAAGCCAGCGCCAACCAGCCGAAAGCCTAGTATAGTCCAGATAGACTTTAAGCAGAGCAGGCGGTCTACCTGCCCGACCCTATTCAAGGTCACAGTCAAGACCAAGCATCAGATCCTGCACACCCCGCCTCATTAAGGTCTTCCCCCACCTACACTGAGCATACTACAGAAACTAGCAGTACTATAATACTTGAAATAAAGTCTCCAAGGTGTGTCTGATTTCCCCATGTGATGCAAAGAGCCGGCTTGTACACGATGCACTCAGCCTATACAACAGCTTCTCAGCCACAGCAATGTGGCGGGCCCTTGTCAAGAAAGTAGCAGAGTGAACCTGCTGTCAACAGGGACAAAGGACCCTGGGATCGGCTGCCGCATTCACACGTAGAGAGAGACAGACACACTGAGGCAGCAACAACAGTCTCTACCACGAGAATCACAAGAGACTTGTGACAAACATTACAATCACTATCAAATGGTAATTAGTTGGGTTTCAGAGGCTTGAATTATACTAAATGAACTTGCAAACAAGAATTTTTAGATTTAATATATAATGAAAATTTTTTTTTTCTTTTTGACAGAATCTTTAGAAAAATTTAACACTGTCTGCAGTCACTGTACATTATTCTTTCCTACGCTTTGTAACTTTTTTTTTCTTTCTCTGTTTCTTCTCTGTTGCTACTTTTGTCACTTTCCCAATTTTGTGGCGGTCATTTCCACCACGTGTGTTTAAACTCTCTTGCACTATTTCTTCTGCTTTTGCTAATGGGTCCCCTGCAAATATCTCGTCAAAAGGGTTGAGCTGGTAGGAATGTTCTGGCCTGGACTCTTCATAGGCAATCTTCTGCTGCACTCTGTTGACGTACTTGCCTGCAGCTGCCTTCATCACCAGCTGCCGATACTGCAACACAGGCAACATGCGCACTAGATGGACGTACCGTATTGTACCGAACATGNCTTCATCACCAGCTGCCGATACTGCAACACAGGCAACATGCGCACTAGATGGACGTACCGTATTGTACCGAACATAAGAGGACTTGCACGTACATCGACTTGTTGATTTTAACATTTCAAATTTGTAAAAAATGTTAGAATTAATAAACAGAAATAAGGTCGACTTTTAATACTGCATTTTCTGTTGATCTTACTCAATGCATCTTAACTTCCAGCACACATAAATTACCCTCTTAGTTTCTGACATACAAATTACATATTTCACTAACAAAATCACAAAAATTAAATCTTNCTTCATCACCAGCTGCCGATACTGCAACACAGGCAACATGCGCACTAGATGGACGTACCGTATTGTACCGAACATGAGAGGACTTGCACGTACATCGACTTGTTGATTTTAACATTTCAAATTTGTAAAAAATGTTAGAATTAATAAACAGAAATAAGGTCGACTTTTAATACTGCATTTTCTGTTGATCTTACTCAATGCATCTTAACTTCCAACACACATAAATTACCCTCTTAGTTTCTGACATACAAATTACATATTTCACTAACAAAATCACAAAAATTAAATCTTGAACTTACAGTGAATGGTAGTGAAATTTAACTTTTTTAGTTAATTCATCTTCATAATTGGCTTTACTCTTCTCACCGATAACTGAATGTACATTAAAGTTATTCTTGAAATCAAACAAAATGTTATGTGCTGTATGTATAATTACAGTTACTGGTCACATTACCATTTTGCTGAGTTATCCATATGTAAGTTGAACCTCTACTTTGGACAGAAAATCTCTTGGAAAAAGTAGTCAATTATACTTACAATTCTAATAGCCACTGTGTATTAACTGTAAAAATTCTAACAGCCATTATGAATTAACTACAATAACATCAATTGCACCATCTGCCGTAAAATCCTTGTCTGAAGTGTACAGTAAAACAATGTTACAAGAATCCTGAAGGGAGTATAAATGTCTACTTTAAAAATGGGAAAACTATAGTAGGGTTATTTCCTGTATAAGAACATGTCTTGGGGACTAAGAGTGGAATTCATAGTGAGTATATGAGCAATACTTGAAACAAGAATTACTCATACTAAGTATGGTTTACAATTCATTGTTCCAGATATAAGTATTGCTTATTTAGATAGCTGAAAGCAATACTTCAAATAAATATAGCCGGTTCATGACTGGAAGAGACTTTCTTGAAGCCCTGCTAAAGATCTACTTTCAAGCCCATTTCGTATCCTTCTGCCAAAGGGTAAACAAACATTGCCATGTGGCAGTCACATGGCAATGTTTACATGCAATGTTTACATTCCACTGTGTGTGTGTACATATGTTCGTACATGCACATATCCATCATATAAGTAATGTATATATTATTAATGGATATTCCACAAGCGTAAAGTTTTTAATCTTGAGAATTTCACACAAAAGAATATGTGATGCAAGCGAAAAACATTTCATTATATAAACCCAAAATGTGAGTATTAAAAATTAAGATGTTTCGTGTGCATGCCTGTTTGTCTCTCTCTGTGCATGTGTGTATAGGTTTGATTTTGACTGGGGGATTGGGTGGGGGAGAAAAACTTTCACTTTGATTACATATTATAGACACAATACTTTGCAATGAAATGTGTCAACATTCAAGGAGTCCATCCAACAACATTAACATGGCAACGCCAATCTCTCATAAGCCCCCGGATGGCCATGCTGTAGAGAATTTGTGCGATTCTTGTTTAACTTAATATTTCATTTATCGGTTTTTTTTATACTAATATCAGATCTTTATTATTTGATTTTTTCACAACGTATGACTGTAATTTGTGCTAACCTTCTCGTACAGATTCCTTTTGCTTTTGAAATCTGAATAAGAGATTACTCATAGTGCGTTCTAACGTCTTTAATATTTTTCAAATTTATTTCAGGTTTGCTTAAAATTTTATTTA